>JAXGGA010017103.1:0-25128 GCA_038373865.1 Uloborus plumipes | reverse complement strand
TGACAACTTGACACTTCATTTCTGGCCTCTGAGCTCCCCTGATCTCGCAGCCTGCGGTTTTTTCTTGTGGAGTTCCGTGAAAGATGCGGTTTGCGTACAATTTCTTGCCACAGATTTGAAGGACCTACCAGACAGTATCACAGTGGTGAGCTCACTGTCACAATACATTCTTCATCGAGTGTGGGATGAGTTTGCATTTTTAGTTAACAAGTATTATTTTTACTTAAAAATACTATGTGTGTATTTTTGAAATGCAGTCCTATTTATGGCAATATAAAGATGCATAACTGTTTTTTTAAGTAAAAGAGTAAAAATTATAATGAAAAATAAAAATATGTCTTCGAAATTCGAGACATAATCCATTTTGTTTCAAGTGTTGTTAAAATTTTTAAAAAGCAGTATTTTAAATTATGTATATTTTTTTCTTTTAAATTATAAATCAATTGAATAAAAGTTTGAAAATATGTTCATGAGTTTGGGAAGCATTTAAGTCAATTACACTTTTACATTGTAAACGTAAATTTAAAACTGTCATTACGTTTTTATCTTTAAATATTTTTCGTTTGCTCACCATTGATTTGTGTCTATAAATGGCTTGTCTTTTACTAACGATAACAACTATCAATTAATTATGACTTATTACTTACTCACTGTATTGTAATGTATCTCAAAGGATACCGTAAAGTGTTTGAAGGCATATTATTGTCCCTAGTACAGCCCGAATTTAACTCCTTTGTGAGTGGAGACAGGGGTAGGGTCATGACACTCCTTTCTGCATAGTAACTACTATAATAGGATTAGAAATATTACTTAAGCGTAAAACATAGTGTTCCGGAAAGGGTTTTGACTCAACAACTGCCCCATTTCAATCGACACACCTCTGATTGGGTTATACACGAAATTTAAATCAGTAATAAATTATTTTTTTAACATATTAAAATACCCTCAAAATATTGCTATACCAAGCGACTACAGTGTAAAAATAGTCTGCAATGACTGTAAATAGTCTTCTATTATAATAATCTTCATCTATTACGCTCACTGCCCAAACATAAATCACTCACAGATTTATTAACTAGATTATATCGGGAGGAATTTTGTCTTCAAGTACTTTATCAGATACTACGTCATCACTTCTTGCGTCTATTTCGAAAATATCGTCCGGTTTAACTATTTATGACGTCATAACCGAAAGAATTATGATTCACTGACCTGTGCTCCATTTTGTCTGAAATCCCTTTCCGTGAAAGATGTTTCTCTAAGTCGAGTCCATTTCCAAATGTTAAGTCAAACATGCAATGAAATCTTATCTCTTACAGGAGTGAATGATGTTGATTTCTCGACGCTAGAGTTTTATTTGACTTTATCTTATCGCAGATATATGCTTTTTCCTTTTTTCCTTTTTGAAATTCAATTGTTTTCATGTCAAAATGAAACATTCAAACTTTACTTTTAAAATGCACGTAGTATTATAATACCGGACCAAAAATACAAGTCCGATGTTTGGTGTTTTCTAAAATGTGATGCCGGGGTACCGGTATCAATAGTGGGTTTAGAAATGTTTCAAAAAAGAAACTGAAGTCTACTCATTTCATAGATACGTTATAAAATTCTATACAAAAACATAGAAACTGAAAAAATATAAAAGGGAGAAGCAAATATTGATAATAATAAGAACAATAATATTCATTTTTAACGTTAGAAACAGAAAATAAATCCTTATGAACCATCACAGTATAACAGTTTACGAAAAGAGCGAATCGTATGGCATTGCTAGTAAAAAGAGTAAATAGCAGTTTTTTTTTTATTTACGCGAAAATGTGATGTAACAATTGAAGGGGCAAGTGGATAAAGGTGATATGTGACAGTTTTGCAAAAGCTTTTTTTATACCATGGGTGAAGGTGAAAAGGCATTTTTTTTGAAAGCTTTTTCTAGGAATTAAAAAAAATTGTCACATATCACCTTTATTGACTTGCCCCCTTCAATTGTGTATGTGAGCAACAATTGAACACACACTACAATTGAACACACACTACTTTGAATCTACAGGGTGTCCACTCCAATCGTGGACCAATAGCTAATTTCTAAACCGTTAGAGATAAGCATATAGTTTATTTTGGAAAAAATCTCCAAATAACGAAAGGAATTTTGGGTCTATTCAATGTTTTTCAAAAAATCAAATTTTGAAAGAGTTACGAAATTTAAATTTTTATACAATCCCCCAGTCCTATCAATCATATTTAGTAAAACATTCTTGACACTGTAATGTTTAAAACTAAAAAAAAATCACTCTTCTATCACAAAAATTGACCGAGTTATGACGTTTTGAAAAATCAAGATTTTGCATTGTTTCATGACGTCATCGAGAGATCGCTTAAGGGACCGTATGCGAAATCCTTCAAAATCTTGATTTTTCAAAAAGTCATAACTCGGTCAGTTTTTGTGGTAGAAGAGTGATTTTTTTTTAGCTTTAAACGTTACAGTGTCAAAAATGTTTTACTAAATATGATTGATGGGACTGGGGGGCTGTATAAAAATTTAAATTTCGTAACTCTTTCAAAATTTGATTTTTTGAAAAACATTGAATAGACCCAAAATTCCTTTTGTAATTTGGAGATTTTTTCCTAAATAAACTATATGCTTATCTCTAACGGTTTAGAAATTAGCTATTGGTCCACGATTGGAGTGGACACCCTGTATATAAATCGGCGAAATTCAAATGTCACATATCACCTTTATCCACTTGCCCCTGCAATTATCAATCAGGTTTAATTTTTCCTATAAAAGTGCAAGAGCTCTAGAGTTCCCACAACGTATTTTTCGTGTAAATAGCCTGCATTGTGCTTGAAACGTTGAAATTTGCATAAAATCGAAAATAAGTGACAAGAGCCCGGTATCTAATAGTTTTTATAGGCTTTCATGACTACTAGGTGCGACTGGCAGCTCAAATAACTTTCAGTTTAAGAAGCAGCCATCATAACTTTGTTAATAAAGTAAGATTTTTTGTGTAGAAACTTTTAAGCATCTTGATTAATTTTATTTAATATCAATGAATAAAGCCATGATTATAAGTCTTGTCAGGGGAAATATATTAAAACGTCATTACAATCCAGTGCAAAACTTATGAACATGTGAAGGGCAAAGATAGACTCTCTGAGGAAAAAATTGATACTAAGTGCACTATTTCCCTAAATATTCTATATGCTGTTTTTTGGAAGTTAATTTTTAACCCATTAATGCCTGACATTTTTTTTTTCAACGATTCTTTGTATACTGGTTACAAATAGTGTTTAATGGACAGGAAAAATAGTTAAAAAATTATCATGTAAAAACTAAATTTTTTATTTAAGAAAGAAAAATCGTCCCTAAAAAGGGACGTTAGGCACCAGAGGGTACATACTTTTTTTACTAAAATTTTTTTCCTGCCTACGATGTAATATTGAAAATGACAATTTATAAGAAGAAATAAAAGCAGCAATTAACATAAACTGGGAAGTATATTCAGAGAACAAGAAAATATTGGTGTTGTTGAGTATGAAAGTGAGCAAAGCATTTGTTCTGCAAACCTACGCATTGCATTTGATGCATTCCGATAAGCTCTTTTACTTCAATGGGCGCATCTTACCTGAGTCTTATTTAAAGCAATATAACAACTAGCCCCATAATACCTAACTCAATCCGGTACTCTTGAGCTCAATGCGTACAGCAGCTTCTAAAATAAAAATGAGGAGCGGCTACCACCACTTTTTAGAGTGAATCAAAAACCGGTAGTTCCCGATATTTGATGCATGGGGTCTTTTTCCCTATGCATATGCAACGATTGTACTGAGCAACTATATATATTTGGTTCATAAATTTCAATTACTTTCTTTTCGCTGTTGGACAATCGCTTAGCCTTTAATATAGGATGAAATCCATGAAGATTCGATGCAATAGTTATGACATTGCTATTATTCCACCGAACCAACGTAATATTATTTTACCTGTCACCGACATTTATTCAAAACTTCCTCTCTTTTCGTTTTTGAACAACGTAACTTTAGTTCATGAGCATTTTTTAATCCGATTCTTGCACAAAACCTTTCTGAGACAAATAATCACCTAGGAACGCAAGAGAAGTAAATAAATTGTCACAGTAGAGATCAAAATTGGCATTCTCAGGGAATTCTGAAATTAAATCTGCAACCCCCCCCCCCTTTTTCAAACAACAGACACATATGCAATCCTTGAATTCTTCATCAAGGTGAAATGCTAAGCTTCTGAAACAGCTTAGGGCTTCTTCCCCAACAGTCAGACTAAACAATAATAGACACCTAAATACATAATGGAAAATTAATTAAATACAACGAATAATTAATGTTTTAAAGAACTCCTTTTTTGAAATAGCTTTCTTTCAAAATTTACCTTGAGTATTTTTTGTAATTAAAAAAAAGGGAAAATATTTAAGAACGTTGTATAATTAAGTTTATATATTAATTAATTTAATTTAATTAGATTTTTAAAATAAAATAAGTTTTAAAAATGACAATTATTATCTGTTTTTCAGTCTAAAAACATTTAATAACTTCTTTTGATATAAATTATAGATTCTAAGCAAGAAACCAGCAACGGTTAAACAATGCAGCCTTTGGTGCCTAGCGTCCCTTTTTAGGGACGTTCTTAAATTGCTATAAAATCCTAAAAAAATTTAAAATTTACAAAATTGCGAAAAAAGGTAAACTAAAACATCGATCAAAGTAGCACATGTATCAAACACAGATAGATTTACTTGTTAATAACTTTAAAAACTTAGCTTTTTGTTCTTGAGATTGTGAACTATGTAATTTTTGATAAAGATCATAATCAAATGGCTACAGATCACAGTTTACAGCGGTTATGTGCTGAAATCTGTTAATACAGAATTGAAGCAATACCAAAGTAATAATTGAACACAATTATTTGGTTGAAATGTTCATTTTTGGAAAATTCAGACTCACTTTTTGGACTGTCCCTAAAAAGGGACGCTAGGCATTAATGGATTAAACTATGGATGTTTTAGTCCATAAGTTTAATTGATTGAAAAAACAGTAGCTGAGTATTCATTTTAAACTTTCAATATCTAAGCATTTTTTGTGTACATTTGTTTAGATTCTAGATAATGAATTCCGTAAATTATTAATTGATCAATTAACTCATGAACCAAAATGAAAAAAAGTTAAGAAAAAATGCATTCATAAAAATTTTCAAATTAAAAGAATTTACTCTTTCTACCCCTAAAATAAATAAAAATGTTTTGCGAGGTTTTGCAATTTAATAAAAATGCCTTTTTCGTTTACCTTAAAAATGTAAAACTGCACCTCTTTGTGAAAAGTTGATAAGTTTGGATTGCAAAATAACAAACCTTTGCTGTTTTGAAATTTTACTAGCAGTTGAAAAGCTGAAAGACTTTTTTAGAAGTTTTTGCACATACTTCTACGAAGGAAAACTATAGACGGCACATGAATTTCAGTACAGCACCTTTTCAGTTTTGAAAGAAAAAATGTAAATATTAAACTTCCTTTTAATTCGTAAAAAGTCTTTTTTTCCAATTTTTCCAGAAATAAATTTTTTTTTCTTCCACGGCTTCAAAATTTCCGGAAATTTTGTATATCTATACTAGAGGAAACCGGAGTCCAATATTGATGAGCTTTGTTGCTTATCATCTAAACTGAAAAAAATCTTGGTTTCGGGAAGGGGGGGAGGCTCCAGGAGCTGAACTTCTGTGCAAATAAATTCCTACCTGCAGTTTGAAACTAGGTTAGGATGACTTACACTTCTCTCATTCTAACTACACCAGTTACGAGCCCTAAATTGTGTATCCTTTAACAAGTCAAATTAAAAGTTATCCCTAAACACACTTTTCTCATTGCACACGTCAAAATTTTTTTCTCAAACTGTGCATAACTATTTTCTCCAGCAATGTACAACTTTTTTTCAAGCAAGGCATAATTTTTCCCAAGGCGAATTTTTTTTCTCGAACAGGATGCAAGTGTCTTTTCTAACAAGACTGAACTATCTTACGTAGCAAAGCAAAACTATTTTCTCTGGCAGAGAAAACGATTTTGTCTGATAAGGCATAACTATTTTCTTTAAAAAGGTATAACAATTTTCTCTGACAAGATATAACTATTTTTTCTTACAGGGCAAAATTGCTTTCTTTAACAAGATGCAAGTGTTTTCTTCAGTAAAGCTCAACTATCTGCCCTAGCAAAGCAAAACTATTTTCTCTGACAGGGCAAAACTATTTTCTCTGACAGGGCAAAACTATTTTCTCTGACAGGGCAAAACCATTTTCACTGACAGGGCAAAGCTATTTTCTCTGACAGAGTAAAGCTATTTTCTCCAAGAAGGCATAACTATTTTCTCTAGCAATACAAAATCATTTTCTCTAACGAAATGCAACCATTTTCTCTAATAAATCAAAACTATTTTCTCTAACAATGCAAAATCATTTTCTCTAACGAAATATAACTATTTTTTCTAGTTAAGCAAAACAATTTTCTCTAACAAAATGTAAGTGTATTCTCTAACAAAGCAAAACTATTTCCTCAAACAATGCAAAATCATTTTCTCTAACGAAATGCAACTATATTCTCTAACAAAGCAAAACAATTTTCTCTAACAATGCGAAATCATTTTCTCTAACGAAATGCCACTATTTTCTCTAGCAAAGCAAAACAATTTTCTCTAACATGGGAAAAACTATTTTCTCCGATAAAGCAAAACTATTTTCTCTAACAATACAAATTCATTTTCTCTAACGAAATGCATATCTCTAACGAAATATTCTCTAACAAAGCAAAACAATTTTCTCTAACGTGCAAAAAACTATATTCTCCGATAAGGCACAACTATTTTCTCTTGCAATACAAAATCATTTTCTCCAATAAAATGCCACTAAATTATCTAACAAAGCAAAACTATATTCTATAACAATGCAAAATCATTTTCTCTAACGAAATGCAACTATTTTCTCTAGCAAAGCAAGCTATTTTTCTATGAAATCACTTCATGCGACATGTCAGCGAAACCCTTCCAATGCCTTCTATTGTTCATGTGTTACAAATAACCTTGCCCGCGCGTAATGAAAGGGATAGCCTTTTAAATCCAGCCCACGACTAAACTTTCATTTATTAACGTAGGTTAAAGGTCAAGTTGAGAAAATGGGTCATACTCTCAATCTGTGCAGTTTTCCTTTCTCCACAGCGTAAGGAGCATTTCTTATCGCTTTTCCCACAATATTTAGAGAAATTATGGGATGCTGAGGTAACTAAATTATCCATAGTTTCGTTTACAAATTTTGAAACTTATTTTAGGTTAGTTTGAGTTTGCATTGTTTTTAATCATTTTAATATGTATTTAGTACTTGGTATTTTTAGTTTACTTCGTTCGTCTTTTATGAAGTATGTTTTCTGTATCTTAATTCGTTTTAAAAAAAAATAGGGGTGAATATTTGTATTTTCTTGTTTCAATTTACGTATTTCATAGCTTTTTAATATGTTTTCTAAACAGCATGTAGTTCAGATTGAAATTTTGTGCAATTTGAATTAGAAAAATAATTTTTTTAGTGTTTTCCTCATTAGCCATACAAGTAAAATGTGAGACTTATTAAGAAAATCTTTGTAGTATACAGTAAAAATAAAACCAACAACCAATAAAAAGCAAAATTTTGCAAATAATTAGGCATATGTTTCACTATGGTACCATTTATCCATGCAAAAAGCCAAGAAATTTTTATCGCCTTTGGATTGTAATCAAAAATTTTTTGTTGAAAGAACTTGTAATGCTAAACACTTATGTTCATTTTAACAATTCAAAAACATTTTAAGAGCAACACTAACGAATGGATGTTTAAAACTTTTTCTTAAATAAATAATTAGGCATAAAATTATTTTTTTAGCGTTGAGAAAATCCAGAAAGTTGAACAGACCCAAACTTTTTTTTAGCTTTTTGTTTCCAGAAATAGAGAAAAGTTATTAACAACAGAAGTTCGATTTTCCGTCAATTTAACATTGACGTAAGAGGAAATTGATTGATTGATTTAAAGTGAAGTGAAAAGAGCTTTACAACAGCATAGCTAAAGTTTTTTTTTTGGGGGGGGGGGGGCGGGTGTAAACGCTTATTAATACATGAATCCTTTATTTTCATGAGAAATTTAATACTATTATCAAGCGCTTTCACATATCTAAGTTTTCTTGGAAGGTTAATAATTTAGTTGAGAAACGTGACTGTCTTTAACTGGGAAAGTTTATAAATTCAGGAAGGTTACTGATACTTTTAGTGGGAAATTTCCTGTCTTTTGCCAACGACACTGCAAAAAATGAACTGCTGTTTTTACAGTATAATACTGCAGATGAGCCTCCAGTTTAAAACTGAAATGCACAGTAATAAACTGTAAAACTAGAAATTTTGCAGTTTCTTACTGCAAAGTTAGCAATTTTGGCAGTTTATTGCCGTAAAATTTAGCTGTATTATACTTTCAGAACCACGGTATAATACTGGAGGTTCCAGTTTAAAACTGTAAAATACATGGTAATAAATTGTTAAATTAGCTATTTTACAGCTTATTACATTCATTTTTCTTGTGAAAAATGCAACGTATGAATGTATGTTGTTGGCGAAAAATAGGCACATTAGTTGCCCATTATTTTGCAAGAAAGTTTCTGAATCCTTTAAACTCTGTGTTGACAACTTATGTGCATCCGATATGGTCATAAGCCCAGGAGAATCGTCACTGGAGATGTCATGCTAGCTTTAGCGGTACTCGAGCCAGCCTTCTGCTGCCGTAGCCCAGTAAAGCCGAATTTTGCTGCTTGTTCTAACGAATATGCCCGTCGTATGTTCCACATCGGTTCCGGCAGTTCTTTTCCTCAATGTGACTTGTTTTTATTTATTTACTATTGGATATGCTTGGCAGTCGCGTCGGTTAAAATACAACATGCGAAATCCAAGAAGGTATTTTTTGTGACAACGTGGTTAGTTAAATCGGCGTGAAAGACAATGTAAAATCAAACTTCCATGTGTTATTTATCTAGGATGATTTTCAAAAAAAAAAAAAAAAAGCGTTTCTACTTTTGAAAAAATAAAAACAGCAGTATTATATATTCAAGGGTGAATAACGAAAGAAACATTTCTTAACGATTTGAATTGAGAGAAGCCTTTGAAAAAGCAAAGACAATATCAAAGCAAAATTAGCTATCGAGGGGAGGTTGAGATGAAGCACTAAATAATTATTTAAAGGAGAAAGCCTTTAAAAAAAATGAAGGATTTCATGTGGAAGTTTCAACTAAAATTAGAATAAAAAAGAACTACCAATCAGATTTTTTTCTAATTGGCCTCTTGATCAAGGCCACTGTGTTCTCCTTGTAGGGAGGTTATGTCTAAAAATAGATATTTTGAGAGATCTTTTGACACTGAGCAGCTCAGAATGTTGAATCCTTCAACGAATTCTGAAATATAATATTACATGCTTCTTAATCAACTCAACAACTGTACTAGATTCAAAGTCTGTTAATTTCTAACATATTCTATCATACTCAGGTTAAATCTCCCTGTATGTAATATTCAAGTTGGCAGTACAAGCTCATAAAAAATCTTCATCATATCAAAAATGAAGAACTGGAGTAAAAATAGTTGCGTATTCATTTGGATATTTCTTACCTCTTAAGTTAATTTGAAATAGTGCAATGCAAAAAAAATATTGGTGGAACGGGGGGAAACTAATGGAGCCTGGTTTTGAACACCACATGTTGAAAAACGTGAGAAGAACATTGCATAAGTGTGATGTGAAAATGTTCGATAAACTTACAAGCTGATAAGAATAAATTTTGACGTAGCTGGAAGATTTCTTAATTTTTGACCGTTTTTGTTTTCAGGGAAGTCGTTTAAAGTTTCCACAGGTTGCAAAACCGATGAGGGGATGGCTTTTTCTTTTCGGGTTTCACCGATGATCTGGCGTAAATAATAACGCTTGTCAAGAGTTTGAATTGAAGATGAATTGTTCCAGACAGAGAAGGAAGGTAAGAATAAAGCAACTTTTGTAAATGAAGGGGCAAGTGAATAAAGCTGACATGTGACAATTTTTTTTTAATTTCTAGAAAAAGCTTTCCAAAAAAATGTTGTGTTATTTTTTTAATGGATTTTTCTCAACGGGTAAAACGGGGTCATATTCTTAGTTACCAACCATTTCTGTGACTAAGGGGATATGATGCTAATGGAATTATCAACCTTCATTCATGGTAAAAAGTAAGTTTCAAAAACTGTCACATATCACCTTTATCCACTTACCCCTTCAAATGTTGTTTTGAATGCCTTCTTCTAAAAAATATTTTGTTGTGCGCATTTTAAGAACGTCTGACTGTAAAACGATTTTTTTTTTGCTTAAAATTCTTAAAATGACAAATTAGAGCAAAAAAAGAAACATGTTGACAAATTCCTTGTAATATTCCGTGTCTAAATAAGTTAATTTATTAAACTAAACCACTTTTCGATTTTCTTCGGCCAATCCTCAAACGGTGTATGCGTTTTTTTAAATTTATTTTTTAAAAAGTAGCGAAGTAGCGACAACATTTCAAAAGTAGTTTGTAGTTGCTACATTTTTAAAAAAGTAGTTGTAGTTACTACAATTATAACAAAGTAGTTGCAGTTGTAGTTCGCTACAAAAGAAACGTAGTTTTTCCAACCACTGCTTTCGATTATCCACGAGGGTTTTGGAAAAGAAACAAACAACATTAACTGATTTTTTCGCGAAAGCACAAATTAAATTTTATTTTTTCTAAACATTTCTTACCCAAGAGTGCGGTGTACTTCCTCCAATAAATTATTTTACCTTTGACTTATCGTAAGTACCACCTTTTTATAGATTTTATATGCTTGAGAACCTCAAATACAAATGATTTTTTATGCTGTACCTATCGTCACTGTTTGTACATATCACGTTTTAAGTGTAATGCAATTATTTTTAAGCGAAAGACATTTTTTATCTTCTTTACCTTTTATTTCATGCTTTTTCGGATTATCCGCGATTTTCATTATCCATGATACCAGTGCCACCCAATTCCGCTGTGTACTGCATCTTCATTAAAACATATTGGAAAAAGCATTTCCCTACATCTGTTGTAGAAAAAAAAATCCTTGATGTCTACTCTCCCATCAGTATGAAATATAAACTCATCTATCCGCATTCCTCTCCAAACAAAAGAAAAGAGTCGCAAGACTCCCATTAAGTACACATAAGGCCCTCGAAATTCTTATTTACATGTCATTAAACAGCCGAATTCCCGAGTCGTTTAGGAGTCCTTTGTTGACAAAGAAAACACGCGTTTGAGCAGCTTTTCGCCCAGCACAGGCACGGTTAAAGGTTATCGTGACGCAAAAACGGTGATTACGGATCTGCATCTTATCTTCTCAACTTCTCCGAGCTCTGGCTTATTGGCTTCTTCGTTAGCTGGATCATAAGTACGTTTGCATTTGTGTCATTTTTTTTAATAAGAATATTTTTTTTTACGCATTTCGTCGCTCTGTGAAGCATGGTTAAGTGGTATATGGCACCTAATCACTCCAAAAGCAACCACGGGATTTGTGGAATTGTTTTGGAGTAAAAGCAACGTTTGGAATATTTCAAGAAGGTAAGTCTCGTGTTGCTCTTGCGTCATTGCTTTACATGGTGATAATTCTTGGCAGGAATTTCCATGTTTCTGATTGCTTGTTTCTATTCCTTGGTTCATTTTTCGGCATGAAAAAAATTAAATTGAAAGGAAAGTAATGTTAAAATCTGGAATCCGAATATTTTTAAACTAATATGTTTCTTAAAAGACCTAACATATGAAAACTTGTGAATTTGCTCCTGTGACCTGGGGCTCTTGAGAGGGCTTTTGTGGGTCAGCCCCGTCAGAGCTTTGGTTTTAACACTATTTCCAATCCTAGTAAGGTAATTTATATACACCTAAGGATAGTTGTGAAGCCCGACCCCGCTCCAAAGATAAATTGAAGCTGCGCTAGTGTCCAAAGAAAATATACTGAAGTATCAGAATGGATAATTGAATAAGTTTAAAATGTATTTCTAGAAAAGAGAAATAATATAGGCTGAACTTTTTCAGTGTTGGTTAAGGAGGACATTTTTATTTTGCTTTGGAAAATAGTCAATTCTCGTTCCTCATAGGTAAAATTATCAGAAAAGGAATTCTGACTGTAGTCTTTTTTTTGTTTCAGAACTGTTTGTTTCTTTTCTACTTTTAGAGTTGTAATGATTTTGCCATCAATTGAAAATATTTTGTGACTACGAATCGTTTATTTTTTAAACAAAAAAATACATAAATAAAAAACGACATTGAACGCCAGTTAATTGAATTAGTAGTTCCCTGAATCGGCTGCTTAAAAGAATAAAACCACCAAAACAAAATAATTTTCAAGCTTTATTGAATCAGAACTGTTTGGGACAAAAGTAATTCATATAAGCGGCGGGCACTGTAATAGTAAATTCTCGATTTTGATTTGGTATTAGCATTTTTATGCTATTCCATGTGGTGAAGTTTTTGATATATTTAGGACTTTTTTTGAGAATATGAGGGGGGGGGGGGATAGGTACTTTTTTTCCTGTCTCACTATCTTATGATTTCTTTTTCTTTCGCTTTTTATATAAAATGCAAAGTTCCTTGAATGATTTTGCGCTGTGAGTATCTTTGAAAAATAACTCCCCCACACAATCTTTACAGCGCACAATCATCAAGTTACGCAAAATTTTGGAGAATAATTATAATGTTTCCAAACATTAAGAAAGTCCTTAACCGGAGAAATGAAGTGGCAGCTTTTTTTAAAACGGGAGAACTGTCAGTGAATTCTCTTCAAATATGCACCGCCTCTCCTAATCAAAATACTTTCTTCCACCGCAGAAATGTTCCTCCGTATGTCCAACTATCACACAGCATTTATCTGACGCAGTTTTGGTTTCCTGTTTTTTTCTTTTTCATTTTTTTTTTTTTTTTTCAAAAAATAAATGTTCTGAAAAAATTCTGAAAAATACGTTAACGCACTAAATATCGACACTTTCTTATTTCTGCAGTTGTAATTTTAGCGTTTAACATTTATTTTAAACTTTTATGAAACTTCCGCAATGATTTCTCCTAAAGTAATTCAATATATCTATAGGTAAGGCAAAACATGTCATACGTTTGTACTTTTTTGTGGAAATTTTGAACGACACTTTGTTGTGTTTTGGGGAAATTAAAAAAAAAAAAAAAGAAAAAGAAAAGCCTTTTTTGGGGATTTTCTTAAAGCCGTCATAATTTTGGCTCTAATTATCAGCGAAAGGACCTCGAAAAACCGTTTAACGAATTATCAAAGCTAAGTTCTTAAATATTTAAAACAAGGTGCTCTTCATTTCAGAGTCATGATAAAAGTTGTATATGTCTCAAAAATTGACATTTCAGTTTCTCGGAACGAAAAATTCACTTGATTTTAACTTTCAACCTTCAGGGAAAAAAAAATAGACGAACTAGCGGCCCTTTATTTGCCTACCACACAATCTTAAAGTGAAACAAAGATCTTAACAACATCTTCCCATCATGTTCATTACAACATAATTAGAAAAAAACTGGAAATCCCTATCAGTCTTTTACGACTCTTAAAATTGCTTGCATTTATTTTCAAAATTTCTATCATCAGTTCCAGTTTTTAAGTTATGCTTAACCTCTTCACTTTGTTACACATTTTTGATCCTCGGAAGGGGAAAACTGCCGCGTTGACAACTATGAGTTTGGCATCATTATTTCGATAACAATTTGTTTATAAATTGACAAAAGTAATTGCAAACATTAGTTTGTTTTTTACATTGGAAAAAACGCATGTTGCAACGATTTCACTAAATTTATCTCACTTGAAACAACTATTACGCAGATAGCTGAACGGTTTTTGTTTTCATCTATTCGTTTAGTTTAAGACATACGTGACCGCAGCTTGTGAAACAAACAATATCATAAGTGCTTTGTGCAGATTGACAAGTGAAAAAATAGAAAGCAAAGATCATATTTGAGAAGCATGTGTGAGCTGAGCACATAAAGAGAGAGCTCTGACAACTGAAGATATTGTTTGCAGTTTTTCGGTTATACTCGACAGCACGGCGATGGTAAGATGATTCTTTTTTCTTTTTCCAGACTGTTTATTTGACAACTTACTGCATTCTAATTTTAATGCCGTACCATTCGTAATTACCAGAAGTACATTGCCACTAGTACGCGTTCTGACAGTATCGTATCTAAAGGATCCAGCTCCCGCGTGGCGAACTTAAGAAATGGCGCCTCTTCCCATCATGGTCGCCTTGATGCAAGGTCACGGGAGGTTCATGTGACCTCCCAAAATATTTTATTCAGAAATTTTTGCTTTTTCGACAAATTTAAAGACAATATGTCAACTTTGATATTCTTTTTTATTCTTAAAAATGTTTTTAATGATGCCCATGTTCCTTCTTATTAGATGATTGATTTTGCCCTAAAGCTCTTAGGGCCCTGCTCCACATCAGCGGAAAACGCGACCGAAACCTGCTGATGTGGAGCAGGGCCCTTATTCTTTCTATTTTTTTTTCTTTCATTGATATTTTACCGCTTGTATAATACGTAAAACATTTTTTTCTTATTTTTTTTTTTTTTTATCGGTCGAAATGCCGCCCCCCTAACTGCTGTGCCCGTGGCAAGAGCCACTCCTGTCAACCCCTAGCTACATTGCGTTCTGGTACTACTTTTCTAGGAAAATATTTTGCTTCTATATAAAATGTATTCTAGTTTAATTGCTGCATAGTTTAATCCTTTCTAGTCTCATTGTTTTATTTTTTTGCCCTAAGCATTTTTAATAGATACATCATTTAGGGTGGTCATGAGGGGAAGGGGGGCAAATGAGCTCCTAGTATGCGAAATCACTTCCATACTTGTGGAGTTATTTGAGACATAATATGCACTGAGTACATGCACTTTAACCGCCCCCCCCCCCTCCTTTAAAGAGAAATTTGAAGTTACTGACCTGATTGTCGGTATTTAAATTTATTCATAAACGAGTATCATTGGCCAACAACTTTCAAGGAACAGTAACAAATCCAACGACCAAAATCGTTCTTCTGTGAAATGAAATGGTCAGTCTTTAAACTAGAATGCTGCTTTATGTTGTTCTTTTTCTATGTTTAGAACCTTGATTTCTTCTTCAGTCTTAAGTCCATTAGCCTACAGAGTCATTGAGACTGAAACCAAAATCATGCTTATTGACTCAGGTCCCAGCTTTACCAGGCTTTTCTTTTGGATTGGGATTTTTTTTCAACGAAAAAGATAAATATCCTCTCTCCGTTGAACATTTCAAACATTTTTTTTTTTATCCTGCACGGGAAGTTAATGAACTTTTCCTACTGTAAAAGTTTCAGATCTAAAGGTGAATTTCCACGCGAGCAACCTTCTGTTCCAAATGACGTCAGAAAATGAGTAGAAAATTTATTAATTTGAAAAACTAAAAAACAACCTTTTGAAGCAAATTGAACTAAAAAGTAAATTACAGCGAAGTATAACTTATCTTTTTGAATGAGCTTAAAATGATAGGAATAAAATATGTGAGGGAAAAAAAAAACTTTACCATTAAAAAAAAAAGGAGGGGGGGGGATGGCGTGCTCCTTTCATTTCCATTTTCGAAAGAACTCAGCATCATTTGCAAAATTCTACGACTAGCTAGCGATGAGAAACATGATGACATCAAATATCAAGCCTCCATTTCCTTAGATTCTCAGAAAAATGTTAATGGCTAACATAATATGCTCTCTTCCCCTTAAAAATAAAAATAATGGCTATGAAACTGGTAAAAACTAAGAAAAATAGGGATGCATTTCCAATAAGTGGGGGTGATGGGTTAAAAAGGTGGTCAATTTTGATTTGCGGGGTCATTTTATATACATAGGGATCAGTAAGAATAGTGTCAGAAGCATTTTGAAGTTTTTTTTTTTTTACCGCTCAATGTAATTGGAGTTTGAGATGCTCTCTCACGCAAGAGCTGCTGAAATTCGAAACCGGCATCGCCACTTAGGAATCCTCACGTAAAGATCTTGCCGATCTGCACACATTGATTGATTGACATGCGCGGTTGAGATGTTTTCCTTCACCCAAGACTGACCTTGATGTGTCAGATTAGATAATTCCCCTCCCATCTGATGTCAGCAGAAATGAATACTTAAACTCTTTTTCGAAACATCGCCCTCTCGGGACAATGGACATCGGGGAATGTCTTCGTTGAGAAATCGCAGCACGTGTGCGGCCACTTGCTTCATTAATTTCTGCTTATGTTACGAAGTTCGAAATGTCTTCACTCTGAAAAAGAGGTTTCTGGTGACCCCAAAACACGAGATCGCTTATTGTTTTGCAGTTTTTGTGCGTCATGATGTTTTTTCGTTCGAACTTTTCAAAGGTTAGTTTTCCAAGGGTCTCCAAACTACGTATTTTAGATGTATAAATTAGCCGAGTCATAATTGCTGTGCATGTTTAACTCTCCCCAGTGATAATTTCTTCCATGCTTATATTTTGCGAGTTCTTAATTGCACATATTAGGATAAATTCGATTTCAATCGCTAAAAGCTTCACTGTCATCAAGTAAACTAGTTCCTGTATTCTGTCGTAATTTGATAGTTGAAAAAAAAAAAAAAATCCCTATATTTTTTTATGGTTTCTTTCATTAGAAATTAAGCCTAGTAAGACCCCTAATTTAAAAAAGGGAAGAAAAAAGAAAAAGAAAAAAAAAATGGTTTTTGGAATAAAAGGACAAGATATTGGGATTATTTTTAGGCAATAAGGAGGTTTAACAATGTTACACGAAATGTTTTTCTTCCAAATTTTAATATATAATAAATATAAATAATATCTCTATAAATATGTAATACTCATTTAGATTAGAAGACATTTATTTTGTTGTGAAATGAAATATTTAACCACTAAAAAATGAGGGTATAGTCTGGATGTAATTTTCCTTCTTGTGCCGTGAAGTCTTTCCTTCGTTATTTGTCCTTGTTCTGAATTATCTCTACTCTCTACTAATAATAAAGCTGAAAGTTTGTCTCTCTGTCTTTCCTTCTGTCTTTCCTTCTGTCTGTCTGTTACGCGCGTAGCGCCAAAACCGTTCGGTCGATTTTTATGCCACTTGGTACAAAATTAGTTTGTAGCATGTAGTTTTGCACCTCGAAGCGATTTTTCGAAAATTCCATTTCGTTCTTTTTCTATTCGAATTCTTAGCGGAAATTCGATAAAATAGGGAAGAAATATTTTATACACATTTTCAAGTCTTATGTCATTCAAAAGCTTGAATTTTTCTGCACAAAATGAAGTTTTTTCGAAGTTTCTACGATCATCAGGAGAGCTGTAACAATTGTTTTTAGAATCCCGGAATTCAAGGCTTACCTTCAGTAAAGCAAGCCAAACGATTCTAAAATGGTTAATGAAATGAATTATTTTATCAACGGAAATCAACTTTTCATGCTGTTACTATGGTTACGTGTTCATACTTATTTTTGTTTCGTTCTTTTTCCAGGGTTGCCAGAAGTAGTATTTTTGATACTACGGTAGTATTTTTTCGGCCCAAATAAGGAGCGTAGTATTTTTCTGGCCACCCTGTTTCCAATATACTAATGACTTAATTAAAAGATTTGGCGGATTTTTTTTCCATTTTTATAGATTTCGCATTTCAGCAATATTGATTTTGGCAACGTTTAGAAACAGTAGTAGGAGCGTCTATCGCCCATTTAGCGAGAAAGGGGTACCCAAAGCACAAAGATTAACCAAATATCGTATAAATTGTGACATTGCAACGTTCTTTTTAAAGTGTTTCATTTCGGAAAATGTATTGTTTTGTTTTTAAAGCTGGGAAAGGAAACTTTCTTCTTCTTTCAAATTTTGGTAAGATTTCTGTTGGTTTCTGTGAGCAACAAAATTGTTCTTATTTTCTCTTTTGGCTTATTTTTGTGCATCTCCAGTTGGGGTTTCATTTGAATGTCACAAGGGGATGCTTTACCCCTTTTTTGGAGTTAATCAGTGTTAATTTCAATGCAGATGAATTGGCGCGACCACTTGGCGATATATCGCCAAGCCTTTGGTCGCGAAGTATTTGTCGCCAATTTGGCGACATATCGCCAAGTTGGCGAATTTTTTTTTTTTTATTTGGACTCAATTTGGCGCTATTAGCGATATTTTGCCAATTTGGCGACAAATTTGCGATTTTTTTAAAAACTTTTTTTTGGGGGGGGGGGTTCAATTTGGCGCTATTGGTGATATTTTGCGAAAAATTCACTGAATGATGTTAAAATCGGCGATATTTTGGAGATTAATCATTGTAAAACATTTTTTTGCATTGTTTCGTGGCAAACTAGGGATATAAATGTTTGAATTGTTATCTTACTCCCTCCAAGCACTATTTTAGCACTTAAGGCATCTACTAAGAAATGTACACGTAAAAGGAAGTAGTGTAGGGCCCATACCAAATTTTTATATCATACTTTGAAGGAATTGTAGTTGAATTATAACTAAAATAGAGTATTTTTTCTGCTATATTAATTATTTTACAAATGAACTTTTAATTTTATACCACGGGCAAAGCCGTGCGGGTACCGCTAGTATAGAATGAAATGTATCATATCGCACACTGAGAATGAAAGTGGCAATTTTAAATTGGATTAGCTTTAAATTACCATAGACTTGAGAAAAAAAAGATGTGCCCCTTTTATTCTCGGTGTGCGATATGTTTGTAAGGGAAGAGAAATGCTAAAATTGTAGTCCTCATGAAATAATTTAGAACTTAGGCTGAATAAGAGACAGTGAGGAATAATTACACAGGCCAACGATGAAAAAACTTTTTTAATGAAAATACCTTATTCTTATGTTGTTTAGGTTGCTGAATCCAAATATGATGCTTAAAAAGTTGTATCACCCACCATTTATTCACATTTTATAGTTACATTCATGAAATAAAGAAACATTTTTAGAATTTAACAGCTTTTTCATAGTTAAGATAACATGAAAAAATAGGTCTAATGAACAAAGATGATGTTGGCAGCACTGCTGAAACACATGCTACAACATGATGGGGGATTACTGTTGGTCACTTCACCGGGAAGTTCAGCAAGCTATTCATCGCAGGAAAAGCTACACAAGAAGCTTCAAGGAAAAAAGGGAAAGAAAATATAAAGCAATTCCAGTTGACAAGTGAACCTTGTATCATCACATAAAATTACTATTCCAAGTATTTTACTTTAAATACAAACCATTTTTACGATTCTACAGTGTTTCATTGATTTCCCTATATACTGTAAATGGGTATTAGACTATATAATAAAATACATTTTGCTTGGAAACTAAGGGTGATAC
Source organism: Uloborus plumipes (assembly GCA_038373865.1). Lineage (NCBI taxonomy): Eukaryota > Metazoa > Arthropoda > Arachnida > Araneae > Uloboridae > Uloborus > Uloborus plumipes. The sequence continues at coordinate 5,739 of JAXGGA010017103.1, read as the reverse complement.
ATAAAAACTACAAGCAGATTTGGATTCAGCACATAAAAATCTATCAAGATCAGCTATTAAAATTAAAAAAGTTTTCAAAAAGGTTTTTTTTGTTGGCCTGTGTTATTGTTGCAAACTCGATGCTAGGACAGAGTCAAATTGTCTTGTTTAACTCTTAACCTTTCTTTTATTTTAATTTAAATTTTTAATTTTTCACTTTATTTATGCTTTGTGCAATAGAAATATTTCTTTGTAAGGCAAGAAATGACATTTTTCTTAAGTGAGAATTTTAATCTTTAGCGAAAGCAAATCTTCAAAGTACAATTCCTTTGACTCTTTGAAGCCTAATATTTGGGAAGCACGTGATTTGAATAAACTGATGGAAATAAGTATCAAGAATATAATACAAAATATTACAAGCTGAAATCAAAAAAGGCGGCTTGTAATAAAAAATTACAATACCTAACAAAATAAGTAATTTTTAAAAAGCACTCTTCATTATAACCTGTAAACTCTTAGAAAAAAAACTAACTGAATAAAAAAATGTAGAAAAGAAAGAAGGAATTAAAGAAAGACAGAAAAGTAGAGTCAACTACTATGACTATTTATACTACAAATGAACTATATTATTGTACTACAAAACATAACTTTAGAACGAGCCTGCATTCATATAACTGTTAACTGCCCTAAAATGTGCAAAACATTTTTTGAAACTTACATCAATACTACCTTCAAACACAATATTTAATATCTTATAGAACTTTTATTAAATATCTTAGCGTTCATGTGCTGTTAAATTAGTTAATTAGCTTTAGATTCAAGCATACTTCACCGAAATTCATTTAACATTAAAATTTATCATCCAACAAATATTAGTCAATATGTATGTCACCATGAATAAGATGCAGACAAGAAATGCGGTTCTATGCTTATTTTGAATCTACTTATAATTCTGTACCTCAGAATCAGACTAACCTAAGTCACTTCGTCACTTTTCAGTAGAAGGCGAGAACGATTGTTGGATGCATGCAAAGAGTGGGATTTGCGTTCTTTTAACCCACTAATGCCTGACATTTTTTTTCCAAAGGTATTTTGTATACTGGTTATAAACAGTGTTTAATGGACAGGAAAAATAATAAAAAAAAATATTATGTAACTTTTTTTTTTATTAAGGAAAGAAAAATCGTCTCTTAAAAGTTACGATAGACCCCAGAGGGTACACACTTTTTTCCACTAAAATGTTTTTCTGCCTACGATATTATTTAAAAAGAAATTTTATAAGAAGAAATAAAATCAGCAATTAACATAAACTGGGAAGCTGGGAATAACTTTGAAAACTTAGCTTTCTTTCTTGAGATTGTGAACGATGTCATTTTTGATAAAGATCATATTAAAACTGCTACAGAACACACTTTACAATGGTTATATGCTGCAATCTGTTAATAACGAATTGAAACAATATCAAGGTACTCATTGAACACTATTATTTGGTTGAAATGTTCATTTTAGGGAAATTCAGACCTTTTTTGAACCGTCCCTAAAAAGGGACGCTAGGCATTAATGGGTTAACGCAACTAAATAATTGTGAAGGCATTTCTTTTATACAATAACGTTCTCATGGGTTGATGATTCTACATACAATGCAGCAAAAAAATGAAAACCATTTTTGGACTTAGTTGTTTTGGCTCTGAGGTATAGAATTTTGCTGGCATCTGACACAATCTTATTTTACCGCTACATCAGAAAGATATCTATCAAAACCTTGGTTTCTTTTTGCTATGAGGCGAAAAAGCACTTCTACTTCCACTTTCTTTCATGCATTTTTTAAACTTTTCTTTCCAAGATCCCCGACTGACAACGTAAGGCACAGAAAACTCTTCCGAAATGAGTGAGCGCCGCGTGTCAGGCTGGTTTGTAATGTCTGCCGTGTTCCTGGTGGCAGTGTTTGGACTCTTTTTCACGTTCACTGAGCGGAAGACGTGGCCCGAGCAACGCGTGGAACTCACGGCCACAGACATGCGGTTGGCACCCCCTGCGTCTACGCTGTGGTGCGAGGCGGTGACGCTGCACTCCGACCACCCGTTTGTGGCCTATCAAGTAAGGAAAATCTCTTAGCATCATCTATACTCAATATGTTACCGGCCAGAAGCCAGGACTAAGGCAGAACTGAAGCAATTACACCCACAGCTCGATCATGACATCTTGAGACTGCAGTTTCGTCCTTATTGTGGACTCCTCAGTCAGGCAAAAATTTTTTGCCCCCAGCTCGATTATTGGCTATTCCTGACTGAGGAGTCCACAATAAGTACGAAACTGCAGTCTCAGGATGTCATGATCGAGCTGTGGGTGTAGCTGCTTCATCATCTATACTCGGTAGCAACTTAATTTGACAATGGAGATATAAGCTGAGAACAAGCGAAGGAAATAGTTCCTTGAGCGGTATCCGAATTTTGGGTGGAATAAAACATTTCGCTTCAGAAATCAGATCAATTAGTCAAAACCACTCATATGTAGCCTTAATTTATCAAAAATTACGTAAATTGTCGATTATTTGCAATTTTACGAGTGGCGTAGTGCGGAAGCTTACGTCCATTCGAATCAAACGCGATAGCCAATTAGAACTCCCAAACATTTAGCGATGTCCTCTAATTCGCCAAGTAGGCTGTGACGTTTTATCTGTTAACTCCTTTTTCCTTAGTTTTTCTCCCGCACGTGGTGACGTCATTGTCAAGAAACGTTGCTGTGCAGTATAGAAACATCAAAATGTTGCACTTCTCTGTTGGAAAAAAAACGAAACTGAAGGGAAAAAAAAGAAAGAAAGAAAGTGACTAGTTAAAAAATAAATGTGTTCCTAATTTTTTCACAGATAATTTTACACTATCTGCAACGAGAGCTGGCGTGCCAAAGCCAAATTAATTTCCCACTCCCCGCACTTTTTCCCGTCTGGTTGTCACAGTTACGGCGCTATGGATTTTTTCCAACTTAGCTTTTGCAAACAATGTTTAAATGCAAACGATTAAAACTGCTTTGTGCGTAAACAATTATTCAATTGAAAAATCCACGTTAATGAATCACAACTTTTTCTTAGAAATTTGTGCTTTATTTATGTATGCCTAGATTTGTTAAAAATCGGTTAAAAATGACTTAGATATGAGGATATAAATAAAAGCGTTAATCTAATTCGAGAAACATAAAAAAAATAAAATGCCTCAACAACAGCGTATAGAAAAAAAGAGTGGGACTGTTTTCTTTCTTGTGGTATCCTAAAGGCGAGGCGGTTACTTACTGCTTTATACCCGAGCTTTGCCTCAAAATTTTCGAGTTGTACCGTCCCAAATGCGGTCGCTCGCTGGTGTTCTAATTTCACATTAGCTACCAGTTTTTGTTGTCTCTCTTTGCTCTATAATAGGATTTCTGCCTCCAGTCCATGTTGATAAGTGCATAATAAGCACGAAACTGCAGTCCATGGATGGTATATTGCATGTTTCTGCCTCAGCCCTGGCTTAAGAGCGGTTACTTACTGCTTTATTTCTACTGTGGTCCTGCGATACGCTGTGTTAGGCGTTCATCAATTGCTGTCCCCAAGTCCGATATTTTTGTGTCAGAATCTAGTTATTTCCGTAATCATTCTCCGGGGGAATGGACTCCCCTGCCTCCACTTTAAATTTTCTTCACATAGCGTATTTTTAATAACAATAATTGAAATAACTAATTGCACGAACATCATGTACCAAATGTAATTGATTAAATATTTTTTCTTCCAGTTAAGTCAAGGTGCCCGCATTAATTCAAAGCATTTGAGTCATCAAAGAGTGAATCTGCAACTGAAACTGGGTTCAACTCAGCGAAGCAATTCAATGAAACTCAAATACTTTTTGTTATCTTCATCTGTCATTGAAATTGTATCCTGTTCGTCAGTTAGTGGTGCTGTGCTCATGATTTTCCAGGTAAGTAGATGTGACGAGTTCTTCATAATTTACATATCATTCAGGCAAGGGCGGATCCAGAAAGTATTCAAGGGAGGGGCGAGTAGTCTCTGTTACTTTTTACTATTCATACTGGTTTACAAATATTGATCGTGAAAGTTTTGGATTTCAATTTAGAAATACTTCCAGGGGAGAGCCCCACAACTCTTTCCCCTAACTTCATTAAAACACCTATGAAATTGCATTTTTAGAACTTGAATGTCGAAAAATTACCGGTGAAAAGTCCCCCAAGGGGGGCCCTTGATGTATCCGCCATTGCATTCAGAGCGTTTCAGTGGAAATGACATAAAAGCCAAACAGTGAGAGTTGGGAAGGTGAAAACAAGTGGTATGCTGGAGTGTCAGGTCTCGAATATTTTATACACCAGTTTTCATAAATATTTCAAAGATTAGGCATTAGACGGTCTTGCAGTCACAACTGTCTTTTAAATAGTGCGTGCTTACGGAATAACTACAGAGCCCTGTAATGTTACAGTTCTGCCTTACAGCAAGCTCACTGATATTGATGAAAGTTGAAATGTATTCTGCTTTATTTAGAAGAGAGGACTATTTATATGTTCTACTACTGTAATAATAGCCTTTTATTTCTTCAGGTTTTTTAATTCAATAGTCGTTTTGTGTATGTCTAGTCATTGAACAGTTTTTTAAGCCCTATATCGGAAAAGATATTAGATAATTTTTTGCTACTATATTACATCGATATCAATATAAGGCAATTGTAAAAAACTTTAATAAAAATGGCCTTTTTATTTATGAGTCTCTCAAAAATATTATTGAAATAAGTAATTAAAAAAATAATTATAAAATTCGCAGCGATATTTTTTTCAAAGTCTATGCCCAATTTAATCCAGTTGTGAACCATAGATATTTTCAGAATAATAATTTTTTTAAGCAATCTGCAATATAAGTTTTAAAGAATTCTCGCAGTATTCAATTAGAACTATGTTCTGGTAGATACTTAATTTCAATGGATTTTGCTTACCGTTTTTACGATACATACATTTTGTACTCTTCATTACAGGGCGATCAAGATGTCCCAGAATGCTTACATAGCTTCTCCAATCAGCTCATATCCTCCAACGAATCAGCCGATTCAGATGAAATTAGTTCAGAAGAAGATGACTTCGAATTTGTACCTCTCATGCAGATCTCAGAACGACTAAAAAACAAATATTGTTCTTCTTTGTTGAAGTAAGACTTAGCTCAATATTTTAAATCTATTTTTGGGGGAAAGTGAAATAGTTACGATAACTTACCTTTTTCAAAATCAACAAATTGGAAGATTTATTTTAAAAACATAATGCATTTAATTTTTAAACTAGCACTGAAAAAGTTTCTTTTTTGGTGGGGGGGGGGGGCAGTAAATTTGTACTTTCAAAGAAAAGTGGAACATTTTTATTTCTTTTTTATGGAGCAAAGAGAAAAAAAATTTTTCGAATGAAATCATTGGATATTAAATGAGGTTTGAACCCTGCTCCCTGTGTTACTGTGTATGTATGTACGCATATATTGATGGGACACATCATACATACGTACATATTTGATCACCTGAATGAGTGAATAAAAGAATAAATGAACCTACTCTTAAGACAGGTTTCTTAAAACTGAGACAAAACTGCTTGTATTTGAGAAAATCACTTACTTAAAATAATTTCGAAACAATTTGTTTAAAATTGAAAAGTAAGAGTTCTTCCTTTTGAAATATATCTTCTTCACAGAAACTAGTCCCCATGTTCTCATTTTTGAAATACCACTATACTCACGGATGATACAAC
>JAXGGA010017102.1:20000-25129 GCA_038373865.1 Uloborus plumipes | reverse complement strand
TGCGTTATCGCTGTGATATCGCTTGCGTTATCGTCACGATATAACTCGCGCTGTCGGATTAGGCATCGCACTATATCGCGACGCGATGACGCGGCGATATAGTATTTGAAATTTCTGCGATATCGCCGTACGTTACGTGCTACTAGGGTTAGCATTGCATGTTTCAAGTATTTTTCCCTCTTTGTTGCAAAAGATAATTGTATAGCATGTGTTCTTAATAGTTTAAAAATCTTCAATCATCCCTAGTAGCACATAACGTACGGCGATATCGCAGAAATTTCAAATACTATATCGCTGCGTCAACGGGTCGCGATATAGTGCGATGCCTAATCCGACAGCGCGAGTTATATCGTGGCGATAACGCTCGCGATATTATAGCGATAACGCAAGCGTCATTGTCGCGTCATCGTTTAGCTCATAGTTACGACATCTTACTATATCGTTTGTACGTCATTGTGACGATGACGCGAGCGTTGTCGTGGCGTCAACGTTTAACCCATTATTTGACACTGCTATTGCTCTTTACGTCATTTATGTTATCTTAACCAAAAAAATGACTTTTTTTTCATTCCACATTTTTTTTTTTGATTTAGCTTGTGAAACGAAAAGAAAAAGTCACAATTTTTGCTAATGATACATATTTGACGTAAAGCCAGCGAAAAAGAGGGCTAAAGCTAATTTGAGCATAAAAAGTAAATTAAATGTTCTTTTCCATTTTGGGAAAATAATGTACATAAAAAAAATATTGTGAATTAAAATTGTAAAGCGTTCGTTTGCATTGGAATATTCCAAACTCATGTGTTCAAAATCCATGTTTATTTTCTTGATATACGCATTAAATACATCTGTAGACGTCTGGTGAAAGGCATCAAGACACAGAGAGCAGATAAGTGAAATTAAAGTGACTGTTTTGTATTGCTAGATTGTCATTTAAAGGGGTTTTTTTTATGAAAAGTAGTTTCTAAAAAGTTAAGTGTGTACTAGGGAATTTTTCATCAGTGGTAAACTGGCGCACCAGCCTTAGTTTTTCACCAGCTTAAACAATAGATAATATATATTTTTAAATCGATATAAATAAAGAATGCATTTAAATATTTTTGCAAGAAAAAATTTACACCAAAAACTCAGGTCAAAAAAAAAAAAAAACAGAAAAAGCTACTATACACTTGAAAATCATTTAAAGATTGAACAAATATAGCAAACAAAAATATAAGCTTTATTATCAATACATTATACATTTTAAAGACCATTATCAAAAAGTGATGGGCTTTCATCCCCCATTTGTTGTTCTTCATTAATAGCTGTAAGAAACGAAACATTTTATTTATTAATTTATTTTTCCGTATCCAGTATATAAAAATCAATAAAAGTTTTGACATTACAATTAATATCACATTCCAAGTAATTTTAATGTAAGAGGAAACACTGATATTAAATTTAATTTTTTTTTAACAAATTTTCTAAAAATTTATCACAAATTACAAAATGAAAAAAAAATTTAATCTGTTACTATGTAACAAAGCAATTTTAAGGCTAACAAAACAAAAATAGTATCATTGAAAAAAAAAATTCCATAAAATTCTAAATTATTGGAAAATTTTATGCACCTTTTCTTAACCCTTTCGCTACCACCGGGACATATATGTCCCGCAGGCAGTTTCAAATGACCTTATGGGCTAAATATGCTTTGTATTATTGTGAATGCATGTCCCGCTGGTATTCCTTGATATCACTGATAATTCACTGTAATTTTCTTCCTTTTCCAGAATTTTATAAATATTTGCATGGTAACTAATGTATTCAAGAACTTATTTCATTTTTTTCTCAGAAAAAAAAGTGGTAGTGAAAGGGTTTTAATAGGGTAGTTTTCAATTTTTCAATTTTATTTTTATATGATAGAGTAACATGTGTGAACATCATCGATGAAAAAATTTTTTAGATACGATAAGTAGTCTTAATACAAATTATCAATTTAGGTTTTAAAAACAAATTGGTTATATTCATAAAAATGCAAAATTTGGTAAATCATATAATGCTCCTTTAATAACTGAATTGTAATAACACAGAAATAACACACACACTGCCATGGTAAGGCGGAAACTACATTAAAAATCCAAATTAACCGTACAATCAAAACAAAACCACACACCAAACAAAACCCTTAACAATATTACAAAAAAAACAACCCCAAATAACACAAAAAAACCACTAACACTAAAACACAAATAACACACACCACCACAAAACAAAACAGACCCACACAAAAAACCAACCACAAAAACCCCAAAACAAAACCCCCATACATACCAAAAACAAACCACAAACCACACCCATCCACCTCCTATACACAAAAATAAAACAACAACACAACAAATTACCCCCCTACCAAACAACACACCCCACACCACAAAAAACCCAAACCAACACCACCCACACAAAACAAACAAAACAACCCCCCAAACCCAAACAACAAAAATTACAAAAACCAACAACAAAACACCCACACCACACAAAAATAACACCAAAAAACAAAAACACAAAACCCAACACAACATCTCAAACCACATAAACCACCCCACCAACCCCACAAAAATAAACAAACAAAACCAACCAAAAAACACCAAAACCTCAACCAAACCAACAAACCCACCACCCCCACCCCCCCCACACCCCACCACCCCCACCCACCCCACCCCCACCCCCCCCCCCCCCCCCCACAACCCCCCACCACACCCCCACCCACCCCACACCCACCCCCACCCCCCCCCCACCCCACACCACACCCCCCCACCCCACCCACCCACCCCCCCCCACCCCCACCCCCCCCCACACCCCCACCCCACCCCCCACCCCACCCACACCCACCCCCCCACCACCCACCCCCCCCCCACCACCCCCACCCCCCCACCCCCCCCCACCCCCCCCCCACACCCCCCCCCCCCCCCCCCACCCCCCCCCCCCCACACCACCCCCCAACCCCCACCCCCACCCACCCCCCACCCCCCCCCCCCACCACACCCCCCCACCCCCACCCCACCCCCCCCCCCACCCACCCCCACCCCACCCCCCCCCCCCCCCCACCCCACCCACCCCCCCACCCCCCACCCCACCACCCCACCCCCCACCCACCCCCCACCCCACACCCCCACCCCCCCCCACCCCCCCCCCCACCCCCCCCCACCCCCCACCCCACCCCCCCCCACCACCACCCCCCCCCCACCCCCCCCCCACCCCCCACCCCCCCCACCCCCCCCACCACCCCCCCCACACCCACCCCCCCACACACCCCCCCCACACCCCACACCCACCCCACCCCCCACCACCCCCCCCACCCCACCCCCCCCCACCCCCCCCCCCACCCCACACCCACCCCCCCCCCACCCCCCCCCCCCCCCCACCCCCCAACCCACCCCCCCCCACACCCCCCCCCCACCACCCCCACCCCCCACACCCACCCCCACCCCACCCACCCACCCCCCACCCCCCCCCCACCCCACCCCCCCCCCCACCCCCCCACCCCCCCCCCACACACCCCCACCCACCCCACCCCCCACACCCCCACCCAACCCCCCCCACCCCCACACCCCCAACCACCCCCCCACCCCACCCACACCCACCCCCCCACCCCCACCACCCCCCCCACCCCCACCCCCCCCCACCCCCCCCCCCCACACCACCCACCCCCACCCCCCCCCACCCCACCCCCACCCCCCCCCCCCCCACACCCCCCCACCCACCCCCACCCCCCCACCCCCCCCACCCCACCCACCCCCCACCCCCCCACCCACCCCCCCCCCCCACCCCCCACCCCCACCCCACCCCACCCCCCACCCACCCCCCCCACCCCCCCCCCCCCCCCCCCCACCCCACCCCACCCCCCCCCCCACCCCACCCCCACCCCCCCCCCCCCCCCCACCCCCCCCCACCCCCCCCCCCCACCCCCCCCCCACCCCCCCACCCCCCACCCCCCACCCCCACCCCCCCCCCCCCCCCCCCACCCCACCACCCCCCCCCCCCCCACCCACCCCCCCCCCACCCCCCCCCCCCCCCACCCCCCCCCCCCCCCCACCCCCCCCACCCCCACCCCCACCACCCCCCCACCCCCCCCCACCCCACCCCCCACCCCCCACCCCCCCCCCCCCACCCCCCCCCACCCCACCACCCCCCCCCCCCACCACCCCCCCCCCCCACCCCCCCCCCCCACCCCCCCCCCCCCACCCCCCACCCCCCCACCCCCACCCCCCCCCCCCCCCCACCCCCCCCCACCCCACCCCCCCACCCCCCCCCCCACCCCCCCACCCCCCCCCCCACCCCCCCCCCACCCCCACCCCCCCCCCCCCCCACCCACCCCCCCCCCACCCCCCCCCCCCCCACCCCCCCCCCACCCCCCACCCACACCCCCACCCCCCCCCACCCCCCACCCCCCCCACCACCCCCCCCCCCCCCCACCCCCCCCCCCCCACCCCACCCCCCCCCCCCACCCCACCCCCACCCCCCCCCCCCCACACCCCCCCCACCCCCCCCCCCCACCCCCCCCACCCACCCACCCCCCACCCCCCCCACCCCCCCCACCCCCCCCCCCACCACCCCCCACCCCCCCCCCCCCCCCACCCCACCCCCCCCACCCCCCACCCCCCCCACCCCACCCCCCCACCCCACCCCCCCCACCCACCCACCCACCCCCACCCCCCCCCCCCCCCCACCCCACCCCCCCACCCCCCCCACACCCCCACCCCCCCCCCCCCCACCCCCACACCCCCCACCCCACCCCACCCCCCCCCCCCACCACCCCACCCCCCCCCCCCACCACCCCCCCCCACCCCCCCCCCCCCCCCCACCCCCACCCCCCCCCCCACCCCCCCCACCCCCACCCCACCCCCACCACCACCCCACCCCACCCCCCCCCCCCACCCCCCCACCCCCCCCCACCCCCCACCCACCCCCCCCCACCCCCCCCCCCACCACCCCCCCCACCCCCCCCCCACCCCCCCACCACACCCCCCCCACCCCCCCCCCACCCCCACCCCCCCCCACCCCCCCCCCCCCCCCCCCCACCACCCCCCCCCACCCCCCCCCACCCCCCACCCCACCACCACCCCCCCCCCCCCCACCCCACCCCCCCCCCACAC
>JAXGGA010017102.1:0-12500 GCA_038373865.1 Uloborus plumipes | reverse complement strand
ACCCCAACAACACCCCAACCACCACCCACAACCAAACAACCCCCACCCCACCACAACCCCCAAACCACAACACCACCCACAAACCCCCAACACACCACCCACACCCCACAACACCCAAACACCCACACCACAAACCAAACCCCACAACACACCCCCACCACCAACCACACCACAACCCACCACAAACAACACCCAACCCCCCACCCAACCACAACCCACCCACAACAACACCACACCACACACCAACCCCACACACCCACCACAACACAAACAACAACCCCCACCCCCACCCAACACCACCACACCAACACACAACACCCCCACACACACCCCACCAACAAACACAACAACCACAACACCACCCACCCACCAAACCCACCCACAAAACCAAACAACACCCACCCCACAAAACACCCACAACCACAACAACCACAAACAACCAACCACAAATAACCACCCCACCACCCCCCACACCCACACACAAACCCAACACCAACCCACAACAACCAACACCAACAACCACAACCCACCCCAAACAACCAACAACCACCCCAAACCAACACCCACCCCAACCACAAACAACACCCAAACCACAACCACACCACCCCACCACACCACAACACCACAAACACACACCCACACCCAACCACCCCCACAAACACAACCCCAACCACACCACCACAACCCAACACCAAACACAACCAACCCACACCACCCACCCCACCCAACCACCCCCCCAACCCCCAACACCAACCCACAAACCAACACCCACAACACAAAACAACACCCACACCACACAAAACCCACCACCCAACACACACACCCCACAAACCCAACACCCAACACAACCCCAACCCCACCACAACAACAACCACAACCCCACACCACAAACACAACAACCAACCCCACAACCCACCCCACACCCAACAACCACCCAAACACACCCACACAAACCCACACCAACCCCACAAACACACCCACAACACACACACCAAACACCACCCCACCAACACCCACCCACCCAAACCCACACACCAAACCACCACCACCCAACAAACAACCACCCACCAAACCACCCAACCCACAAACCAACAACACAACCCCACAACCAACCCACCCCAAACACCAACACCAAACCCACAAACAACCCACCACCCACCAACCCACAAACACCCACCCACACCCAACACCACAACAACCCAACAAACCACACCCCACCACCCACCAAACACACACCCAACACCCACACCACACAACACCACCCAAACCACAACAACACCCCCAACCACCAACCCACACACCACAAACCCACACCAACAACCACACCCCACCCCAACAACCCACCCCCAACCCACCAAACACACCACACAACCCCCCAACACACCAACCCAAACACCCCCACCACAAAACCCCAAACACACAAACAACCACAAACACCCAACACAAACCACCACCCACAACACCACAACCCCCACCCAACAACCCACCACACCCACAACACACCCAACAACCACACCACACACAACACCCCACACACACCACACCACACCCCACACAACACCAACCCAACCACCAAACACCACACACAACCCCCACAACCACACAACCACCAACACCACCACAACACACCAAACACCAACCAACAACACCCCACAACAACCACACACCCAACACCACAACAAACCACCCCACAACCACCCACACCACCACCCACCACCAACCACCCACAACCACCCACACACAACAACCCACCACCACACCACAACACCCACACCACACAACCACCACACCCACCAACCCAAACACAAACACCCACAAACCCCACAAACAACACAACACCAACAACCAACCCACCAAACCACACCACAACAAACCCCAACCACCCACAACAAACACAACACCACAACAACCACCCCACCCCCACACCAACACAAACACACACCAACCAACACACAACCCCACCACACCCCAACCAACACAAAAACCACCCCCAAAACCAACCCACACCACAAACCACAACACACCCCCACCAAACCACCCAACACAACCACCCACACCAAACCACAAACACCAACCCCAACAACCAAACAACACAAACCCAAACAACCCCCCACCACAACCCCACCCAACACACACAACACCAACCCCAACACCAACACAACCCACAACAACACCCACACCACAACCCAAACACCCACAACCACCAACACTCACCACACCCCAACCCCACAACCCACAAACAACCACCAACACCCCACCCAAACAACCACCCCCCACCAAACACCCCACCAACCCACAACAACACCCCAACCAACCCACACTCCACCCACAAACAACAACCCCCACACACAACCAACACCAAACCCACCACCCCCAACAAACACAAAACCACCAACACCCACAAACAACACCACCCCCCAAACCCACACCACCACCAAAACCCACCCAACCACCCCCAACCAAAACCACACCATACACAACCACCCCCACCAAACACCAACCAACCCCAACCCACCAACAAACACCACAACCACCCCCCCCACCAACCCCCCACACCAACCACCCCAACACACCCAACACCACCCCACAACCCACAACAACAAACACCACCAACCCCACACCCCCACAACACACCAAAACAACACCAACACCACCAACAACCACAAACACACAACCCCACCCACCACACCCAACACCCACCCACCCACAACCCACACCAAACCACCAAACCAAACCAAAACACCCACCAAACCAACCAAACCACCACCACCACCCACACAAACCCACCCACCCACAAAACAAACCCAACACCACAACCCCACCAAAACCCACACACCCAAAACCACACCCCAACCAAACCCCCAAACAACACCCAACCCCCACAACCCACCCCACACCCCCCCAAACACCAAACAACACACCCACACACAAACCACCAACACCAACCCAACCACACAAACCACAACACCCACCACCAACAAACCCACAACAACCACCAAACACCACAACAACACCAACACAACCCCCCCACACAACCCCCAAACACACCAACAACACACCACAACCAACACCCAACCACAACCCCAACAACCCCACCAACACACACACCCCAACACCCAAACAACACCAACACCACAAACACCACAAAACCACCACACCCCACAAACAACCACCAAACCAACACCCCAACACAACCCCCACCCAAACAAACCAAACACACCCACCAACCACAACACCACCCCCAACAAACAACACACCACACCCACACAAAAACCACACAAACAAAACCCAACCACACCCACCAACACACCAACCCAAACAACCACCCCACACAAACCCACCAACCCACCCACACCCCACAACACACAACCCCACCCACCCAAACAACACACAATACCCACACCACCACCACCCCCAACCACAACAAACAACCCACACCAAACAACAAACCAACCACAACCCAACAAACACCCACCAAACCAAACACAACAACCCCAACCCACCACCACACCACACCCAACACACCCCCAACACCCCACACCCACCAAACCCAACCCCACCACAAACACAAACCACCACACCCAACACAAACAACCACCACAACACCCACAACCTACAACACAAACCACCACACAACCCCACCCCCACAACACAAAACCCACAACCCCCACCAACCACACACAAAACAACCAACCCACACCCCACCACAACAACACCCAACACAACCACAACCCAAACCCCCACACCACAAACCCACCAACCCACCCCAAAACCAACCACCACCCCAACACACAATCACCCCAAAACACAACCACCCCACACCAAACCACCCCCCACACCACCAAACAACCACCCACCACCAAACCAAACCAACCACCCCAACAAACAACCACCCACAAACCCACACAAACCCCAACAACCCCCCACCCACAAAACACACCACAAACACCAACAACCACCACAAACACCCACCCAACACCACAACCACAAAACCACCCACAACAACCACAACACCACACAACACAACCCACACCCAACACAACCCCAACAAACCCACCACAAACACCCAACCCCCCACCAACCAACAACAACCACAAACCCCACCCAAAACACACACCCAACCCCACCCAACACACAAACCCCCACCAACCCCCACCACAACCCACCAACACCCACACCAACACCCAACACACCCAAACACACCCCACACAACCACACAACCCCACAACTCACCCACCCCAAACACACCACCCCAAACCACCAACCAAAACCACACCCAACACCCACCACAACAAACCCACCAACACCAAACCCCACCAAACACCCACACCAACCCCACAACACACCCCACCAAACCAAAACCACAACCCCCCACAACACCCTCAAACACCACACCCACAAAACAAACCACAACAACACCACCCCAACACCCAAACCACCACCCCCAAAACCACCCACCAACACAACACCCCCCACACCCCACACCCACCCAACCAAAACCAACCACCCCAACCCAACCCCACACACCACAAAACAACACCACAAACACCACCACCACCAACACACAACCATCACCACCCAACCCAACACACACCAACACATAACACCAACCAAACAAAACACAACCCACACCCAAAACACAACCCCCACACCAAAACAACCACACCACCAACAAACCCACACAAACCCAAACACCCCACAACACAACCACCCCCCAACACCAACACACACCCAACATCCACACCACAACCACCCACCCACAACAACACAAAACACCCACCCCACCCCACAAAACAAAACAACAAACACCAACAAACCCACTACCCAAAACCACACCCACCCACCACAACACACACCAACCAAAACCCCACCAAACCAACACAACCCCCAACCACCCCACCAACACCCACCACAACACACCCCACCCCCCACCCAACACAACACACCCACAACTCCACAAACACCCAACAACCCACCAACCCCACAAACAACACACATAACCCCCAACAACAAAACACATAACCACCCAACATAACAAAACACAAAACCAACCATAACACCACCACAAACAAACCAAAACACCACCAAACCACACAACCTACCACCAACAACCACCAACCCACACCTACCACACAAACCCAACCTACCACCCACAAAAACACACATCCAAACACCCCAAACCACCAACCCACACCAACCAAACAACAACAAACCCACCCCAACCCACACAACCCAACAACCCCCACCCAAAACCCACACACCACAAAAACCCACCCCACAACCACACCCCACACCACCCAACAAAACACCCACAACCACACCCCACCAAACCCCAACTACCACTCCCCCCACCACCACCAACACAACACCACAATACACACCCACCCCCAACACACCAAACCAACCCACACACACCACCCCACACCCCACAAACACCACCATCAAACCCACACCCAACCCAACTCACCCCACCAAACCACAAACCACACCACACCAAACCAAACCACAACACCCCCACAAACCAACACCAACCACACCCCACCAAACAACAAACATCCAAACAAACCAACCACCCAAACCATAACCAAACACACACATCACCCACAAACCCACCCAACAAAACAACCCCCACAACCAAACCTCAAACACCCAAACAAAATACCCACACCCCAACCCCCCCACCTACACAACAACAAAAAACACAAACCCCAACCACCCACCACAAACACAAACCCCTACACCACCCCCCAACCCACACCACCCACAAACCAAACATCCCACACCCCACCAACCACCCCCAAAAACTCCAACACCCCATCACCACCCAACCCAAACAACATCCCCCAACCATCAACCAACCACACAAACAACAACCCCAACCCACAACACACAAACATCCAACCAAACCACACAAACAAAACACCCCCACCAAACAACCACAAAAACCAACCAATCCACCCACCCAACAACACAACCAACCACACACACCCAACACACCAAACCCCACACCAAACCCCCACCCCACCACCACCCACACCAACACAACCATCACAACCCAACAACCACACCACCCCCATACCCAAACCACACAACCCCACAAACAAACCCCAATCCACCACCAACTCCCCACCCCCACAACACCCAACCAAAAACCACCAAACAACCACCCACCCACCACAAACAACCCCACAAACAAAAACCAAACCACCCCCCATCCCCACAAAACACCACAAAACAAACATACCACAATAACAAAACCTACCAACACCCAACCCAAAAACCAAACCCCACAACCCCACCCCCCATAAACACCACACCAACAAACACATCCCCTAAAACAACACCCACAACACCACACCCCCACAAATCACCAACTAACAATCACCCACCACATAATACACCCACACCAACCCATACCACACTCCCCTCTATCCTACCCAAAAAAACCATCAAAAAATATCACTCACTATACCAACACATATATATACATATAAAACAAAAATAATATTCAAACACAAACTCATCATACCATTCTCACAACCCCTTTCATTCAAACCACCCACACAACCCCCACATTTCCTCCCAAATTATCCCCCCCCCAACATCACCCCCTACATAAACACTTAACATCCAACCACCTTTCAATCCACACCTACCACTATCCATACCCCACTTCTATTCACATCTATACATCTTGACACAACCACACTACAACCACATCCGTCCAAACATCTACATCCACCCACCACATACACACCAACGATCAAATACTCACTCATTCTCGAACATTATTTTCTACCAATAAATTTTTCACACACATTCCAACCTAACAATCTCAAAAAATACCAACATCATTACTTAAATGATTCGCACATAGTAAATTATTTGCATAACATATAAACAATCAAATAACTATTACACTCACCGTTTTGTCTTCTTTTTGCTTCTTCTTTTTGCTTTTTTTGCTTTTTTTTTATACCACACGCATAATATACACCAACAAGTATAAAAATAATCTAGTCATCATATTTACATACCACACATACCAAGTGTCTACAATACATTCATACATCACACATCTTCTTAACTAAAGCACTTTAATTAATATAGACGATCGTGATACTCATGGGCCTTAAGCTTCAGATACCATGTACACATGTCTCGGCTTTGATGTGCAACTAAACTTAGCCTATAAATATCTTTACATTCTATGTGATTTCGTCTAAGATGCGAAATCCTTACAATTAGTACTATTGACACTCCTTGACAAGATCAGCAACTAATAATATTCTATCAAGCTAATCCCGTGTCCTGTACAGACTGGCTGTACCTATAGATTAACTAAATCCACGACTTCAAACATTACCTTTACCTACATTTTTACAAATTTTATTTTATATGATCATTTTGCATTTAAATGCAGTAATTGATCTTAGTACGGTGGACTTAGAAGATGCGACAACTTTATACGGAAAGCAGCTGTGGAGTTTTCTTTCTCCTTCCAAGCTCTTTATCGTCCTCGCTCGATGTCACCGCTCTTCTATAGCACCATCACGTACAAGCAATTTTTACTATGTGCTGATTTTAATTTGCAAAAGAAGGTATAACTTTTAAAAGGTATTGTTTACCTATTTTTCTCCTGTTATTTTTTAGTCTTAATAACCTCAAAAATGCAACATTTTTAGGTCTATTTTTCAAAATTTCCTCGAGGGAGAAACCCCGAGCCCCCTAAAATCGCGGATATTCTATACTTCATTAAAAATAGTCACTGCTTTACTTTAATCATACTCATCCTCCCTCAAGGGTAAATTTAAAAAAAAGGAAAAAAAAAAAGAATTAGAGACAGCACGAAATGTAAAAGAAAAAAAAACATGAAGTTCTGCATCAGCGAAAAAAAGACAAAAATGGCCTGTTCTGCCCACAACAAAAAAAAAGAGGCTGAATATCTAAAATAGCTTATAGCGACATTCGGTCTAAATCCGACCCTGAATACAAGATTTTATTTTGTTAGGCTGTTTTTAATTCCTATTATCGATTTATTGGTTTGTACATTTTTAGCAACATTTATTACTTTTCAAACTTTAATTGCGAAAAGGGGCAGCATTTTGCATTTTTGTCCGGGGCGGCAAAACTGCTAGGGCCGCCCCTGCTCCCAAACCAATGGAAAAGTCACAACATAAAATCAAAAAGGCTTGGTTATTTTGTTTTAAAATTCACAAGTTTTTCTATTTGTTTATTAGCTCCTTAACTCCAACTGACTTATAGGTTTTGTCGTGACCACTACTTAGCATCATTTCTCTCCCAACTTTAAATTTTGTGAAACGAACGGTTGAAGTTGAATAAAATGTCCCACTATTTCCAAAAGTAAATGTGATTTTAAAAGAAAATCGAAGTACGGAAACAATATTTCTATATAATGTAGTTCCGCCTTAGCCCTGGCCTAGGAGTGATAACTTACTGTTTATTACAATTCAGTTATTAAAGGAGCATTATATGATTTACCAAATTTTGCATTTTTATGAATATAACCAATTTGTTTTTAAAACCTAAATTGTGATATTTGTATTAAGACTACTTATCGTATCGCAAAAATTTTTTCACCGATGATGTTCACACATGTTACTCTATCATATAAAAATAAAATTGAAAACTACCCTATTAAAACTCTTTCACTACCACTTTTTTTTCTGAGAAAAAATGAAATAAGTTCTTGAATACATTAGTTACCATGCAAATATTTATAAAATTCTGGAAAAGGAAGAAAATTACAGTGAATTGTCAGTGATATCAAGGAATACCAGCGGGACATGCATTCACAATAATACAAAGCATATTTAGCCCATAAGGTCATTTGAAACTGCCTGCGGGACATATATGTCCCGGTGGTAGCGAAAGGGTTAAGAAAAGGTGCATAAAATTTTCCAATAATTTAGAATTTTATGGATTTTTTTTTTTCAATGATACTATTTTTGTTTTGTTAGCCTTAAAATTGCTTTGTTACATAGTAACAGATTAAATTTATTTTTCATTTTGTAATTTGATAAATTTTTAGAAAATTTGTTTAAAAAAAATTTAAATTTAATATCAGTGTTTCCTCTTACATTAAAATTACTTGGAATGTGATATTGTAATGTCAAAACTTTTATTGATTTTTATATACTCGATACGGAAAAATAAATTAATAAATAAAATGTTTCGTTTCTTACAGCTATTAATGAAGAACAACAAATGGGGGATGAAAGCCCATCACTTTTTGATAATGGTCTTTAAAATGTATAATGTATTGATAATAAAGCTTATATTTTTGTTTGCTATATTTGTTCAATCTTTAAATGCTTTTCAAGTGTATAGTAGCTTTTTCTGTTTTTTTTTTTTTTTTTTTTTTTTTTTTTTTTTTTTTTTTTTTTTTTTTTACCTGAGTTTTTGGTGTAAATTTTTTCTTGCAAAAATATTTAAATGCATTCCTTATTTACATCGATTTAAAAATATATATTATCTATTGTTTAAGCTGGTGAAAAACTAAGGCTGGTGCGCCAGTTTACCACTGATGAAAAATCCCTAGTACACACTTAACTTTTTAGAAACTACTTTTCATAAAAAAAACCCCTTTAAATGACAATCTAGCAATACAAAACAGTCACTTTAATTTCACTTATCTGCTCTCTGTGTCTTGATGCCTTTCACCAGACGTCTACAGATGTATTTAATGCGTATATCAAGAAAATAAACATGAATTTTGAACACGAGTTTGGAATATTCCAATGCAAACGAACGCTTTACAATTTTAATTTACAATATTTTTTTTTTATGCGCATTATTTTCCCAAAATGGAAAAGAACATTTAATTTACTTTTTATGCTCAAATTAGCTTTAGCCCTCTTTTTCGCTGGCTTTACGTCAAATATGTATCATCACCAAAAATTGTGACTTTTTCTTTTCGTTTCACAAGCTAAATCAAAAAAAAAAAAAAAATGCGGAATGAAAAAAAAGTCATTTTTTTTGGTTAAGATAACATAAATGACGTAAAGAGCAGTAGCAATAATGGATTAAACGTTGACGCCACGACAACGCTCGCGTCATCATCACAATGACGTACAAACGATATAGTAAGATGTCGTCAGTATGGGCTAAACGATGACGCGACAATGACGCTTGCGTTATCGCCATAACATCGCAAGCGTTATCGCCGCGATATAGCTCGCGCTGTCGGATTAGGCATCGCACTATATCGCGACGCGTTGACGCGGCGACATAGTATTTGAAATTTCTGCGATATCGCCGTACGTTATGTGCTACTAGGGTTGGATCTGCGAGAACGCGTAAGCAGTGAAGTCGAGCATTCGCACTAATCCAACCTATTTTTAAATGGAGTGGTCCGCTTCCGCTTCCTGTCGAACCGCCATCTCATCGCAGTTTAACTTTACCACATCACTTTTCCGACCTATTCAGATTGTTTTTTTTTTTTTTTTTTTTAATGTTTTTCTCATTCCCTCTTTTAGCTAATTTGGCCGAAAGCACCAATGGAGAGAAAAAATATGAGGTTAGTTTCTTTTTTTCTTCATCCCAAGTAGACCCTACAAGCAAAATTTCTTGCATCAGCCTTGACAGATCTTGATAATGTACTGATGGCGTCAGTATTAAATTTAAATTACTGCATACAGACTGTATAAAGATTAAAAAGTAAATATTGCAAAAACAGCACGTATGCAAGATTATATTCATCTTTCAATGTCCATACTGATTTCCTCCTGCAATATTAAGACTGAATACATGTTGTCAGCGTCAGGATTCAAAAGGAGCAATTGAGAAACACTGGTTTCATGCTGTTGCCGTCAGGGTCATTAGCAAACAAAGACCCACGCTCCCGACCCACCTGGATCTTTGTTGAAAGTCACGCATGCGCACTTTTATTCCCAGCATTCCTAGTTTCTTGTATCGTGGGTTTTTTTCTTCGGCGTTATCAAGAACATGAGAGCGAGTTAGCTTGCACGTGGTATGATACGCAGTTTGGCTTCGTTAAAAATCTGTTTGCTTAAGCGTGGAATATGATTGTGTTAGAAATTATTTGAATCATTCTTAACTGCCTTTATTTAACAAGTGCTATGCACAATAAATATCGCGATCAATGGCAGAAATGGGCAAAAATAAAGTTTTTCGTTCTTAAACAAAGCAGACAAGGGATTATACGCAGTCACGGTTTTATCATAAAATGACTTCAAGCTCGCTAGTAAGTTTAATTTTATTCAATAACTATTTATGTTATTCTTGAAAATAAATTAGTTTTTTGTCTAAGTGTATTTTTTAAGCTGACATCCACTCAGAAATGGACTTAGATTTTTTGTTCATTATCTGCGATATTTATTAATATTTCTCCATAATTTTAACCAGGCATTTTATGTATTAATAATTCGAAAAGAAGCATACATTTTTAAATAAATAAAATATTGCATTGTATTTTTAATAGTGCGACTCATTCTGTTAAGCAAAAAAAAAAAATAATAATAATAATAATAATAATAAAATAAATAAATAATAAAAAATCTAACTATGTTTTTGTCGCTATATAAGAAGTCTATGAATTTTAACATGTAAAGTTTAATCTAAAATCAATGAAGTAATTTTCATTATCCGCAATTAAATTGCAAATCGAACGAAAGCAAATCTCTATGTGACTTTTCAATCATGTGTCAGCTAAAAAATAATTCTAAGATAAAAAAAATTTTGCTTGAAGAATAAAACGAATAGTTAGAGAATGAAATTTACTTCGTGA
Organism: Uloborus plumipes; assembly: GCA_038373865.1. Classification (NCBI taxonomy): domain Eukaryota; kingdom Metazoa; phylum Arthropoda; class Arachnida; order Araneae; family Uloboridae; genus Uloborus; species Uloborus plumipes. Next base: position 730 of record JAXGGA010017102.1, on the reverse strand, counting down.
ACTTGAAGCGAAAATAACACACACAAAAAAAAAAAAAGAAAGAAAGAAAGACCTTGCAAGCAATTGCACCTTGCATACAGACTAATTTCACACTGTTATATCAATGTATCCTGCCATTTTAATGTCAAGATAATATGTATGCAGGATTACAATAACTACCACTTCTTGCATGCAGATTGATTTCACACTGTTATGCCAGCATTTTGATGCTTCAAAGGCAGAGCCCACCCTGTAACTCGACTGATATTAGGCTGCATACACCTTGCCAGTCAACATTGGGGCAAGTCACTGACAGCTCTTAGAGAGTAACATAACATTATTCAGGCAGCATTTAGGCAAGGTGATATTTGCCGACGCGTTAACCTTTATGCAATCCTGAGGCAAGATATTTTGCTTGCTGGGGAGCGTCTTTAGAGGACAGGCTGACTTGTCCGACATTTTGGTTCCAAGACGTTCTTGGATCCAGCCTTGTTACAGAAATTTGAAACACATTAATATTATACCTGGTTGCTCTAGCGCAAAATAACGTATGATTAGTTGAATAAAGCACCATATTATTTAAATTTAAAAAGATAACTTATTTCTCGAATTTAAAAACAGTTTATTGGGAAATGTTTCATGAAATTGGGTCTATATTCTCATATTGCACTTGTTTTAAGCCTGAGTTTATGAAATGTTTTTTCATATAGACAAATATCGTCAAATATCATCTATGCAGCTACAATTCAAG
>JAXGGA010017101.1:0-25130 GCA_038373865.1 Uloborus plumipes | reverse complement strand
ATTAATAATTTTAAAATATAGTTTTGAAAAAAAAAATACGCTTTTACATTGGAATGCGCTGTGATCATCACGGGTTTCCCTCTGATTTTCAAAACTACTGAATATCCGCACTTAAGTTTACATGTACTTATAATACATCAATATGCAATACAGTTTAGCCTTTAGTATTAAAAATAATATTAAATATATTACTTTTATATTTGCAAAGAACGTAAATTTTATCTTTTATTCAGAGTTACATACATACACACATACAAACAAACCCACAAGTGAAATTAATAAAAGCGTATTAAAAAGAGACCATTAGCTACAGAGGAACTAGTTACAAACCAAAAAAAAAAAAAAAAGAGAAAAGAAAGAAAGCTTGCGCGAGAGAGCCTCTAACAGACATCAGATTTGACAGAATTGATCATCGGAAAGTACAAGTACGTATAAAAAATAATGTAAAATGTCAAAATGTAAAGGATTACAAGAGTACAGTGCCCCAAATGTTCAATTCCTCTATTTTTTTTACAAAAAAGAACTAATTTCAGGACTATCATTTACAATCATTTTTATCTGTTGAATGCATGGTGTAGCCATTTGGCAGCAAAACTATTTTTAATTAGAAAGGGGTGAAAATTTAGAGTTAATTCTTTTAAAATATTTTTTCATGTTTTCTTATTACATTGACAAACATATATATTTTTTTCTACGAAAAATAAAAAATCATGCAGTGTAGGGTTAAGTGCGAAAGCTCCGTTCGGGTCAGCTAGTAATATTAAGCTACATAATCATTAAAATCAACAAAATTGAAACTAATACGAGCTATTTTACGGAAAGTACTGCAATTTCCGAAAATCCCTTCTCTACAACTATACCACAACAGCAATTCCTAGCATCACAATCCGGTCTCCACATCCTTCATAAAATAATCAAACCAATTCAAAATATTCTAAACCAAGATTTCCGTTAAAACTTCATTATTGTACCTTAACGTTTGTTACCAATCACTCCCCCCCCCCCCGTTACATATTACAGGTACGCGCTAACTCCGATACTCACTGCGATGCACGAGATGACTTCTTAAGATACTTCGCTTCGGAGTATTCGTCGGAGCATGGATATGCATAGATAACTCCTTATTATCGGGATATAAGCGAGATCTAAGATACCCGCGTTTGAAAATTTGTTTAATGTGATTTCATCGCAGAGCAGATACAGATATTCCGGCAAGTGCTTTATCGTAAAGTAAATTAATTTTAATCTTGAGTCTTATCTTTATCAGGTGGGGGGATATATTTAATGAATTAGTTTTGAGTGTGTTTCTTGGGAGGTTTAGTAAATGGTTATTGGGACTCGAGCATTGGAATTCAGAGAAGGAATCCTTATAATATGGGATAATATTACTGCTGATTAGTAAATACAGCGTGTCCACCCCTATCGTGGCCCAATAGCTAATTTCTGAACCGTTAGAGATAAGCATATAGTTTATTTAGGAAAAAATCTCTAAATTACGAAAGGAATTTGGGCTACGAAATGTTTTTCAAAAAAATCAAATTTTGAAAGCGTTACGAAATTTAAATTTTTATACAGTCCCTCAGTCTTATCAATCATATTTAGTAAAACATTCTTGACACTAACGTTTAAAACTAAAAAAATCATTGTTCTACGACAAAAATTGACCGAGTTATGACGTTTTGAAAAATCAAGATTTTGAAGGATTTCGCATACGGTCCCTTAAGCGAACTCTCGATGACGGCATGAAATATTGCAAAATCTTGATTTTTCAAAACGTCATAACTCGGTCAATTTTTGTCGTAGAACAGTGATTTTTTTAAAGTTTTAAACGTTACAGTGTCAAGAATATTTTCCTAAATAGGATGGATAGGACTGAGGGACTTTATAAAAATTTAAATTTCGTAACTCTTCCAAAATTTGATTTTTTTGAAAAACATTTCGTAGCCCAAATTCCTTTCGTAATTTAGAGATTTTTTCCTAAATAAACTATATGTTTATTTCTAACGGTTTAGAAATTAGCTATTGGGCCACGATAGGAGTGGACACCCTGCATATATGCATTTGCTCTAATCAAGGAAAGCTTTACATACATTTCAGAAATTAATTACAAGTAAATGATTTTTTTCAAATGAGTGCACCTACCGACTGCAGTAGAATGACTGCCAGGGTCTTTTCGTAAGCCGGCAGTCAGAGTCGGTGTCCAAATTTATTCAAGACACCAAAACATTACATACAACAAATAGTACAAGACAAATAACAGAGTACAATGCAAAAACAGCAAGACAAAGGACTTACAAAACACAGAGTTATGAAAAGATGACAATACGAAACAAACAGAATAATAAAAAATAAAGAAAATTAGAAAAAAAAAAGGCAACTTCACTAAGTGAATGAAAAGGTGTGCGCAAAAATATTATGGGTTAAGATCACGTGTTGGACGGAAGATTGTGTAAAAGGGGTAGTTGAGAGAGATTTAATCAGAAGATGTCATGCATAACAAAAGAAAGAGTGATTAAGAGTGAATTATACTTTAGGTCGTGGAAGAACAGGATCCTGTTGGCTTCAAGAAAGTTTAATAGATTTAACATGCATCTGTGAGCTTTGAGGTCAATATGGAAGAGGACTTTCCTCTCCCATATTGTTTATTAGTTGTATATTTCATTAGTTGTATATTTCATTTTTTCAAACGAAATATACAACTTCCGAATTGCTTTGTGCTCCAATACTTGCACTCTGTTAAAGAGAATTATGGTACAACCAATATTAAGTAACGCAGCCAGGATTTACATTTATGGGGAGGGAGCGGGAAAGATCTTTGCTATCACCTGGCCAAAAACGTCGCCAATGTAAAATTTGCATACGGACAACGTGTCGCGCTGTGTCCCACACCTCCGCTAATTTTTATATTTTCTTACCTTCCGCTCTGTGGCTGCTGTCACTGCTGTTGCTATCCATCCTTAGCAATTGTCCTCCAGTGTATTGTCTGCTATCTCATTGGCTGCTCTACAACTCCTAAGTATTTTTAATACGCTTTTATTAGTTTCACATGTGGGTTTGTTTGTTTGTATGTATGTTTGTATGTAACTCTGAATAAAAGATACAATTCATGTTCTTTACAAAAATAAAAGTAATATACAGGGTGTCCACTCCTATCGTGGACCAATAGCTAATTTCTACACCGTTAGAGATAAGCATATAGTTCATTTAGGAAAAAATCTCCAAATTACGAGAGGAATTTTGGGTCTATTCAATGTTTTTCAAAAAATCAAATTTTGAAAGAGTTACAAAATTTAAATTTTTATACAGCCCCCCAGTCCTATCAATCATATTTAGTAAAACATTCTTGACACTGTAACGTTTAAAACTAAAAAAAGATCACTGTTCTACGACAAAAATTGACCGAGTTATGACGTTTTGAAAAATCAAGATTTTGAAGGATTTCGCATACGGTCCCTTAAGCGATCTCTCGATGACGTCATGAAATAATGCAAAATCTTGATTTTTCAAAACGTCATAACTCAGTCAATTTTTGTCGTAGAACAGCGATTTTTTTTTAGTTTTAAACGTTACAGTGTCAAGAATGTTTTACTAAATATGATTGATAGGACTGGGGGGCTGTATAAAAATTTAAATTTCGTAACTCTTTCAAAATTTGATTTTTTGAAAAACATTGAATAGACCCAAAATTCCTCTCGTAATTTTGATATTTTTTCCTAAATAAACTATATGCTTATCTCTAACGGTTTAGAAATTAGCTATTGGTCCACGATAGGAGTGGACACCCTGTATTTCATACTATTATTAATACCAAAGGCTAAACTATATTATTACATGTTTATGCATTATACGTGTTTTATTTGTTTGTGTATGCAACTGAATAAAAGATAAAATTCATGTTCTTTGCAAATATAAAAGTAATATATTTAATAATATTATTAGTACTAAAGGCTAAACTATATTACATATTGATGTATTAGAAGTGTGAATGTGAACTTATAATATAACATGGTTTAAACCTCTTTATAATTTGAATAACTCTAAGAGCGTATTTTTTAGTTTTTTTACAACTATAATTAAAACTTTTTGTCGGCACTTAATCAGGAACCGCCAAAGATATGTAATTTAATGCATACTTGCCTTCGTTTAGTTCAATGAAACACGTTCAAATATTTTACGAGCGCAAAGTTTTTCTTTTTAGCATACTTTCCCGTTAAAAATAAAAGAAAGACGAAATAAGTATTAAAAGTAGCTAAATGTATCTAAAAATATCGCCAAATCCAAAAAATGTCGCTAAGTTAAAAAAATATCGCCAAGTCCAAAAAATATCGCCAAGTTAAAAAAATAAAAAGGTAAAATGAATATCGGAAAATTAAAAATTTGAAAGTAGGGTATTGAGATGGGGAATTTGTGTGTCGGTCGGTCGGTCTGTCGGTCGGTCTGTCTGTCCCCCCCTAATAACTTTTGAATGAACATTCCGATTTGGACAAACTTTTTTTTGTTGGAAAGATCTCGGCGAGTACAGCTCATTCCCATATTTGATTTTTCGATTTGAACAATTTTTGATTCAACTTTGAACCGTTCAAACAACTTGTCCCGCGATGCTAACTTTTGAGTGAACAGTCCGATTTGAACAAACTTTTTTTTGTTCGAAAGATCTTTTCAAGGATACTTCATTCCCGTATCTACATTTTCGATTTGAACAATTTTTCGTTCAACATTGAACCGCTCTAACAAGCTGTCACCCCTAATAACTTTTGAATGAACAGTCCGATTTAAACAAACTTTTTTTTGTTTGAAGCATCTCGGCAAGGATACTTTATTACCGTAATTAAATTTTCAATTTGAACACTTTTGGTTCAACATTGAACCGTTTAAGTAACCTTTCTCCACCTAATAACTTTTGAGTGAACCGTCCGAATGGAATAAATTTTTTTTTGTTCGAAAGATCTCAGCGAGTGCAGCTCATTCCCATATTAGATTTTTCGATTTGGACAATTTTTGGTTCAACTTTGAACCGTTCAAACAACCGGTCCCGCGATGCTAACTTTTGAGTGAACAATCCGATTTAAACAAACTTTTTTTGTTCGAAAGATCTTTTCAAGGATACTTCATTCCCGTAGCTACATTTTCGATTTGAACAATTTTTCGTTCAACATTGAACCGCTCAATCAAGCTGTCACCCCTAATATCTTTTGAGTGAACAGTCCGATTTAAATAAACTTTTTTTTTGTTCGAAGGATCTCAGCAATGATACTTCATTACCGTATTTAAATTTTCAATTTGAACACTTTTTCGTTCAACATTGAACCGTTCAAGCAACCTTTCCCCACCTAATAACTTTTGAGTGAACTGTCTGAATGGAATAAACTTTTTTTTGTTTGAAAGATCTCGGAGAGGCTTTCCCATACATTCCCATATTTCGCTTTTTGATTTGAACCATTTTTCGTTCAATATTGAACCGTTCAGAAAAAAAATTTAACATTAGCGTCTACGGGGATATTAAGTTGAATGTTGATCCTGAACTTAAAGTCGGATTTCCTTAAAACTAACTTTGTAAGAAAATGGTTTTGATAAATAATGTTTGTAACGTACTTTTCTGAGTTATCTTCTGTGAGGACTCTGATTCCGACTCTGACTCCGCAAACATGGCGGAAATGCAGGCTCAGAAAAAAAATTACTGACTGTGCAGACGATTTTTTGTTTATTTATTCATTTGTTTTATTTTATTTATTATTATTATTATTTTTTTTTTTTTTTGGCAGACGATGCTTTTTTTGTAACAAAAATTTTTCATTCACGAGAACATTTTATTCTTTATTTATATTTAACAACTGGCAACAGATTAAAAGTGAAATTCGAGGCATTTTATTAACGGACGAGTTTTTTTTTCTTTTTTTTTCTTGCTTTGATAAAATGTGTTTTGATGCTCTTTGTACTTTTATTTATTTATTTATTTATTTTATTATTATTATTTTTTTTTCAATACGATGGAGGATTTTTTCTACGGAGGAACTGTAACAGTTACACTCTTTAAAAGGTACGACAAAACTTTAATTATTCGTTAATTACTTTTTGCGTGTCTATTTCATCTGATGAAAGGGGTATATTTTGCTTTTCGAAATCAGCTCTAAGTGCTAAAAAGGTATGTTTGACATAATTTTCAGTCTCAGATAATCTAGAGAATAATGATCAGATGCGAGAATGCCGATGTCGATGTACGGGAAAGTAGGCTCGTTTAGTTCTTGACAGAACTTCTTGTTAAAAAGTGCATAGCAATAAATTTCAGAGTAACAACTTTTCAGTGAGAAATATTACACAGTATTTGCTGTTGCAAACAGTTTCTGTTTTTTAACAAATGATCATTTTTAAACACCAACCACTGTATTTCTAAAAATCTTAATAAATGTCTCCAACAAAGCCCTGAAACATTCCTTCCTTATTAACTTCCATACATGCAATGTAAAACTTTTTTGAAAAGTATTTAAAATTTCGAGTATATTGAGAACATAAGAAATTTAATTAGTTTTTAATACTTTATTATACAGAGGTGCAAAACGTGTATGCTCATTACTAAGCAAATTAGTTTCTTAATATAACTCGCATTGAAACTCTTTTATGAAAATAAGATGTCAAATTATACGCCTATGATTCATGAAAAGTTTAAAAAGAGACATAATTAAATTAAGGTTACTTTAGTGCAGGAAATTTCTTTTCTCCTTTTTTTGCTTTGATTTGGAGGAGCTTCTTTAGACTGTTTTCTCACGCTGAAATAATTTGCACCAAAGATATTATGTGTGAAATATCAGTTTTTTTGTCATTATTATTTTGAATAATAAGACATTTCCTTTAAAATACGTACGTCACTTGGCGCATATTTTAGTTTTGGCGATTTTATGTATCGCTATTGCAAACCAAAGATTTCTTAATTGGCTACACGTATAACCTTATTTTTTGAATACTAAGGTTTCCATAAACTTGTACATATCAATTTATATAAGCAACTTTTCTAAGGCCGCCAAGACAGAAAGTGAACAAGTCGCAAAACCAGTGCTTTTAATGAAAAATACGAATAATAATATTGCTATTTTAGTATAATTCCATTAAATGCAGCAGCTACAAAATATAACAGATTTAAATAAATAAATGAAATATCAAGTAATGCAAGGGATTTAAAAAAGCCCAAGAAAACCAAGCAAGAATATAAATTAGTAAAATTTATTAGGACGTAGATAAATCTTTAACAATTAAAAAAAAATGTTTTTCTAGAAATGATACTTTACCTTTATGCGGAGCTGAATGTGAAGGAAAATATCTCCCTTTAGATTTCCTTTTAAATCATAATTATTGATAGAAATCAGAAGGAAATTACTGTACAATATTTAATACACTTCTTTACAAATCACTAGCTCTGAAAAAATGATTACCGAGTAGGTAACTGTAAAAACTAGCAACTGAGCGATATAACCCGGCGGGGTGTTTGCCTGACTTTTGAGTCACCCCCCCCCCCAAAAAAAGTTTTTTTTTAATTTTTTTTTTGCGCCGAAAGATGCAAAAAAAAAAAATAATACACAACTAACTGTTTGTAAAAAAATAATTTAATAAATTACTAATCAATAATAAATAAATTAATAAATAATTAATTTTAAAAATAACTTAATTCAGATCACGAAGCTGTTAAGAGTAAGTTGAGCATTTCAACTGAAACACCGTATTCTACTTAACCCATTTATGCCCAAGTTTTTTTTAACATTTTTTTTCTATTTTTATCTGCTTAAAATTCTTACTTGGAATGGTTTACATACATTTTAGGCTTAAAATAGTACGCCGTTGCCATATTTATTAAGTTATTTAACGTCCTGTTTATGGGATATTCTGCAGATATGTGCGCAAAATACGACCTTACTTGACTCTACTTGTGCAAAGTAACATTACAGAAGGCATCTGTGATCCATTTTAAGCAAATCATTTTATTATCTTAATTTGATGAAAAATAAGTTCGCAAAAAAAACTTACTTTCTGTGGCTACCCATGCTGGATCGTTGCTTGGATGATTTGTCTGAGAATAGCTGTCAATAAATAAACTCTGATGTCCAACTAGTGGCTCTAACTGGTTTTCTCAAGAAGAAAGACTATTTAATTTGTGAAGAACAGCTTTAGTAAAAGAATATATCCATTACAGGCTTTTGTATGCAGTAACTAACAGGCGTCTTGTTTTTAGGCTACTGGGCATAAATGGGTTAATGAATAACTTATTATGTTTGTATTGACATTTCTTCATCGGGGAATTTTCCCTAAGAAAATTGAGAACATTTTGTGAATGCACACTTAATTATCAAAAAGGCTCCAGAAAGTAAATAAAATGATACGAAATGCTAAACAAATTTGTTTTTAAAGAGATAAAAGTTATTGGATTTTATCAGGAATTGTAAACATATATTTAAAATTTAAATAGTTTCGCAGGTACATTGGAATATAAAAAAATGTATAAATCATCAAGTTAACATACTTTAAGTGCAAGTGTGGTTCTTTCAGATTTATGCAATTCCTTCACTGCAAAAAATAAACTGCCATTTTTGTAGCACAATACTAGCAGCAGACGTTCTAGTTCAAAAATGTAAAAGCACAGTAATAAACCGTAAATCTTACTGCTTTACAGTTTATTACTGAAAAACTAGCAATTTCACAGTTTATTACTATAAAATAACTGCCTTATACTGTCAGCAGAGGTTTCAGTTTAAAACTGTAAAATACACAGCAATAAACTGCGAAACTGGCAATTTTACAATATACAAACTGTAAACTAGCAATTTTTCAGTTTACTACTGTAAAATTAGCAATTTTACAGTTTATTGCCATAAAAATAGCTGCCTTGTACTGCAAAAACAACAGTATAATACTGGCAGCAGATGTATTAGTTTCAAACTGTAAAATGCACAGTAATAAATTCGAACGAAACTAGCAATTTTACATTTCATTAATATACAAAAGCAGACTTACTGTTTACTACTGCAAAGTTAGCAATTTTACAGTTTATTACAGTAAATTTACTGTTAAATTTTAGCTGTGTTATACTGTTAAAATAAACATCTAATTTTTTTCAGTGTTTTTTTTTTCTTTTTTTTCACAGTTATATTGAGCTCTTTTGATTTAAGAAAGTTTTTTTTTTTTTTTTTTTGACAGCGTTGAATACCCAAGTAGCACACTTCGTTTTTTAAAGGTTGTAAAATGGTTATTAAGGCTGTGACAAACGAATTAAAAACGTTTATAAAACGTTTAAACGTTTTTTGTGCTACCTGGGTAAGTATTCTAAAGTCTGAACTTTATTATTTGGATGGTGTTTATAAAGAATGGAATAGTAAGCTGTATTTATTTCCAAAAGTAAATTCATCTAGTTGTTTTGAGTTTTTTTACTTTTTTGGGGAAGGAAATATTAATATTGAATATCACAAAACCCAATTGTATGTGCAGATAAACACATAACTAAATTCATATTTCAACTAAGGGTTGCAACCTTCTTTTTCACCTTTGAACAGTATGCATGAATTGAAGAAAGAACTATTTTTCTCCTTTGAAAAATACTGGGTTATTTTTATTTCAAAGTACAACCATTAATTTAAAAAAACAAACAGTTTTTTGCTTTCATAATTTGTTTGACATTTTCTGAAAGCTTCCTTACTTACATTTTTGAGTAATTTTTGTAAAAGCAATTTGTTTATTCTCTTATCTTATGTCTCAGATTATTGAAATCTATCTATTAGGTATTAGGATGGCTGAAGTATAGTATCAACACTAATTTTTTTCTGTCCTTACGTCGATTGCAACTAAGTTTTAAAATAAAGCAACCCATAGAGTGGCCTGTTTTTCCATTAATGTCTGAAATTAAGCTTGTGTAGAAAAGAAAAAAAGTGAATCTTTCCCTGAAATTTCGAAAACCCCACGCCGACTTCAAAACTTCCGACTGTTAAAACTGCTTAAGGATAACAGATAATGCTTTCCAATGTTTATGTAACAATTACAATGACACAAATTTAGGAAAGCATTTCAATTTCAATTGAATTCCCGTATTGTTCAATCAATAGCTCATGCCATAGACTTATGCTTAAATATTCGCCAAGACTCATTTCTTCGAAAACTACACTATGGATAATCATTAAGGCACATGTGTTCCTTAGAGACTAGAAGTTGGAAGGTTCTCATGTAATTGCCTCGAAGGAATTGAGCGATTATAATCGTGACGCTTAATATTAAAATCAATAACATTAGTTCGAAGATTGTGCTCAACGTTGGGCGAAAGAAGTAAATTTAAAACTATAAGGGAATTCCATTAAAAAAAAAAAATCAGTCGTTTCTCAAAACATCCACCAAAGAATCCAATTAGAACAGATCGTTGTTTCCTCACTTTGAACTATTTTGAAGAACATGAACTTCTATTAAATGCAAGTAAACTTTCAAGATTTCTTTTTTTTTTTCTTTTTGGTTAAAAATTGCCACAATAAATACATTTACATAGGATTCTTTTTAAAAAGTGTTTATTTTTAATTAAACGAAAAACATGCATCAGAATTATTTTCTGGGCAATGTGTAAAGCATTCCTTAACAACATTTCCTCACCCATGTAAGTAATTATTTTACGGCGAGCTTTCGGGGGAAATATATTTACAAGATGCCAGTGACTGAATCCCAAATGTCAGGCTCCGCGAAATCACTGGCTGATATTACGCCCCGACTTGACAACTCGGAATTAAGACGCTGACATATTGTAAAGATTTAGGTTTTCATTTAATCCGGAATTTCTTCGCGGAACCAAGCATCAAATGTCCCAGGCAGCGGTTGGGGGGAGGGGGGGGGTGACGGAATGACCGTGATGACTTTGGTGCTTTGAAACTTCGCGACTCAAAATTAAATTGATGAATTATTGCACACAGGGTGATTGTGGATCAGAAAGCGAATTAACTTTTACAGGAGGGGAGGTTTTAATGTTAACTGTGTTAAAAAAAATTAGTTGATACAAATGAAAATGTTTACTACTGTTATCTGTTGTTGTTGTTGTTTCTAATGATGATACAACGTCGTAATAGTGATGCAACGTCGTAAAACTGCTTAAGCTTGCAGTAGTAAACTGTGAAATAGCTAGTTTACAGTATTAAACTGAAAATTGCTAGTTTATAGGGTTTTAAACTGGCACCTCTGCTGCCAGTATTACACAGTTTTTTTTTGCAGTAGTAAACTGCAAAATTGCTAATTTTACAGTAACAAACTGTAAAACTGCTAATTATACAGTAATAAACTGTAAAATATCTATTTTTAGTTTATTACTGCGCTTTTACAGTTTTCAACATCTGCTTTCAGCATTACACTACAAAAACAACAATTTATTTTTTGCAGTATACAGATTTTTAACGTAGGGTAAGTCTGGGTACCACACCTTACTTAAGAGGAACTCATCTCCAAGCTCCGTGAAGTCTACTTTCAATGGATTCAATCCTACGTAGACATTTTCGGCAGCGACCGGGCGGATGAACTGGCCAAGAAGGGCTGTTACTCCGACAATCCTTCCTCTTCAGAACTTACCTTTTCAGAGCACCAATCTATTGTAAATTCTGAGATTTTGAAGGAGTTTAACAGGCGAGAGTTCGCGCGGGGTCGAAAACGACCCCAGCCATTTTTGTTTCCATTTCTTGGAATTTTATGGACAGATAAGGAAACCATCTTTTGGGTAGCTGCCATTGTGTCCTTGATTGATATGTGGGTGCGGTTGGAATTTTCCTAAATCCTTTTAATTCTTGTAAACTAGGGAGGTTCTTACGATTGGAGTCTTTTACAACCGCACACGAGTACTGACGTCAGTAAAGTTCTCGGAACGGAACAGGTGTTTGGAGTCGGTTCCATTCAAAGAATTTCGAAACTTTTTGTGAAAAGAGAGTAGTTGTCAGCAATCCTTCTTCTAGTCATGATTTTCAGTTAACAAGCGTGTCGTTCACAATGATTATGTAGTTCTGTCCTTGCAAAATTCATATTTTTCAATTGCTTTTGCACTACGTATAACAAAGAAAAGATGCCGACTCCATATGAGCAAGGGATGGAGCATTTTAGTTAAATACTAGCCGATGGAGAAAGTGATGAATATGTATCATTTCAGACGATGAAGATTCAACAATAAAGAAACACTTTAGTGATGAAAGCAAATTTTCTTTTAGCGAAAATTCTGATAATCCTGATTCAGATGAAATCTTTATTGGAAGAGATAAAGAAACTATTTGACAAAGAAATAAATTTAGAGCTAATGTTTGTACTCCAGTTCGATATATTTCTTCCTGCACCAAAGGCAAACGCAAAAAATGTTACTGTTGTGTTTGAGAGCTGGAGCATTTTCGTAATAGTTCATAAAACACTTTCTTTATGCATTTCAAATCAAAAACTAATCAATGCAGAAGTCTCTGTTAGTGAAAAAACATAAATGAATAAAATAAAATAAAGAAGTCATTACAAAAAGTAAAAGAAATGAAAAGAAACACATTGGGGTCGTTTTCGACCCCGCGCGAGCACTCGTGTAACAAAACATGGCACGAGCTCTCGCGAGTTAAGATCCCTCCCTACCATGAGTTGTACACTGGCAAAGAGCCTGGCTCTTCATTCGCCCTCAATTGTGACAGATCATCAAAAACTGCAATTTCTAGATTAGCAAGCGACTGCTTCAGAGCACATCCTGGACTGTCTAGGACTTTGCAAGGAAGATATCTTTGAATCACCTCTTCTTGTCCTCGATTTCCTCCGGGTCAATGGTCTGATGGGCCTTGTCTGACATTTGGAGGATTAGTCTCAACTCAACCTAAGAGGAAACATTTATGAAAACTATTGCGTTAATATGAGGCTACAGGTGGTCAAAAAACAAATTAACTTTTGGAGAAGTGGAGGTTTGAGCGTTTATTGCTTTTAAAAAAATATAGAATTGTATGGAAACAAAATATTTTTACTGATTTAACTTGGATTCGTTAAATGTTTATGCAGAAGAAAAGTAGAACTATTTCACACATACACGTTTGGAAACTTGATATTTTTTGCAAACACTAACATAACCACTGTTTTGGGGAAAATGTTTTTATAGGACTGTTGTTCTTGCACATGCGATAATAGTACAAAACTAATAGCAAATAGCGAAGCAATAGTATGACAATAACTGCAAATATGGCTACAAAGCTTGAGATTTCAGAATTTGAAAGCAATATTTATGATTCAATAAAAAATTATTTTTTCAAATTGCATTTTTGGTAAAATAATTACGTTCTATGTTCAGTATTAAATAGTAGGCAAAAAATGTATGGTTACATTAAAAAATCAAGAATGTTAACTGCCCAGTCTGTACCTTAATCATTTTTCTTTTTTTTTGCTCTAGTTCTTATGCAATCCAGTTCTGATGAAAGCAGTATCTTATTTTGCAGCGTACTATTAAGTAGATATAAAAAATAAAGAAATTATTCTACAGATTCTTTTCTGAAATTAAACAAAGCACAACCGAAATAAATATGAATAAATTAAATGTATTCAAATAATAAAGAAATAAATTTCATACAGCAATGTAATCCGCAACAGTTTCATAATAAATCAAATAATTTTCTGTAACAAATGTAGTTCCCAGTTTGTACTGAAGATAGACTTTTTGAACAGTAAAAGGAAAATACACAATTTATTATCTTAATTTTTAAATCAGTATCGAAATTCAGTTGTATTTGTCAAAGAAAATTATACTCCAGTCTACAGATGAAAATGGTCGGAAAAAAACCAGTTTTTTTCCGCTTTTTTCCGAGGAGGTTTATTTCCATTCCGGAAAAATTGAATTTTTCCATTTAATTTTTAAGCAAGAAACGACGAGAAAATCTTTTGTTTGAATAAATGTTAGAAGCGTTAATTTATTGAATCCTGCATTTTTGTTTTTCATTTAAATCTCTTAAACATCTTGATGCAAAAGCATATAGCCATTATTTTCGTTTTTTTTTCCTTATTTAATTACATTGCAGGTATCAAAGAGCATTTTTTTTTCAATCGTGTACAAAATACTAGTTTTTTAGGATAATTATGAAATTTGGATACTGAAATTGTGCTAAAATGTTCAATTTCTGGTCATACTCCCCGATAATTTTCAGCTTTGGAAAGCAGAAAAAAAGATAAATAAAATTTATCCAGTTTTTAAGGAAATACTTGAATATTGGCCATTTTATAAGCATTACGTTCTCTACTCTAGAACAGCACAATTTTTAATTGAAAATGTTAAAGCAATAGTAAATAAGTACAGAAATTTATGTTAAAAACACATTTTAATATTGTAATAAGTGAACCACTGCTCAATTAGGTAAAAGAATAATTCTGATTAAATTCCAACTTTTGTAAACACAACAGATTTTATAATTGGCTTACTATTAGTGTATTTTTGATATTAAAAGTACATAAATTATTTCTTATGAAAAATTACATATCGCCGCTGAAAGGTAAAATTATTTCATTATCGATAAGTGCTTATGCACAAAAATTTTCATTTATTAATATGAATTCTTTCATACAAAATGCATTACCTCACTTTTTAACTGATTTTCTTTATGTACTTCCTCTACTTTGTGTATAAAATAAACTGTCACATACATATCTAATTTTATATCATAGATTTATCAATTTTCTGTTAAAAATTGTTAATTTCCTTTTGGTATTTAGATATTTTCCAAAATTTTACATTAATATGCAATATTACTAACATTATGACAGCATATTTACAAAAAATTTAATAACTTAATTTAAATAGTTTACATATCTTTCAAAGATTTTTATATGTCTAACAATTCAGAGTTCAAATCGTACTAAGATAATAATTATTAACGTTCTGTGTATTTAAAGTGGCACAAAATATGAAATAAATAACTAAATAATAATAAAAAACTATATTAAAGTAAGTACACTTACCTTTAGTGCAAATTCCAAGCAGAATTTAACTCTATCAACTATTAAAACTCTCTCAACACAACAACTCTACACAGAAACTTTAACAAAACCAACGTCCTTTTAGTGAAGAACTAATTTTACTTCTTCATGAAATGAATAAGCATAACTTCAGCCACAAAACGAGGTTTCCGCTGACTTTGAGAACTAAATGTATATTGCCCTGCTTGCTAAGCACATAGTAGAATCTGCAATTGAGCTCAAACTGAGATATTGCATTTTAAAGAGCTGCGCCTCCATATATTTTGTTGTGATGACTTTTTATTCAGCAGATGAAAAAAAAAAGTTTCCAATCACAAATGACTGCAAAACATTTTATTAATAACACATACGAAACAGAGAGCAACCTCTGGTTAATAACTCTGGTTTTGTTGAAAAGTTGGGGTACGACTATTGTGCTTAGCAAGGCAGTGCAGTAAGTTGAAACTCCAGTTTAAATTTTGTTCAGGTTTAGAAACCATTACGCAGTTTATAGTTTTCTATTAGAAAGGTTAAAAAAAGTCATTTAATTTTTATTTGGATTTAGTTTGGGTGGGGAAAAACCAGAACTCAATAGTTTTCA
This sequence comes from Uloborus plumipes, assembly GCA_038373865.1. NCBI lineage: Eukaryota > Metazoa > Arthropoda > Arachnida > Araneae > Uloboridae > Uloborus > Uloborus plumipes. The sequence goes on along the minus strand of JAXGGA010017101.1, from coordinate 9,583 downwards.
TTTTTAGATAGTGAGGTTATATTGCAAGGGAGAAAAATCATTCTGATTTTTCTTTCAAACACTATTATTGATGTTTGAAAGTATCTACTTATTATTTTAAGTTTTAAAGACAGTCTAAAATAGAAAATTTAATTGTAAGGGTTAGACACACTTTATCCAATATTAACAGTAAAATGACGATATGATTCATTTGTGGGGTTTGACCAAGAAAGCTTTGAGTCATAAAAAAGAGAGGCTATTTTTTCCTTTTAAAACCTACCTAATTCTGCGTATTTCTGCCATCAGGAAAAATAATATGTGTTGATTGCATATATTTTTAATGATTAACCTTTTAAATGGTCCAAGAAAAACAAAACTATTAAAAAACGCTCTTTTTAATTGTAAAAAAGTCAATTTTTCATTTTTTTCCAATTTTTCCGGAAAAAACAGAAAAAAAAACCGGCTTTTTTCCATCACTTCAAAATTTCCGGAAATTTTACATCTCTACCCCAGTCTGCTGATATTCAGCTTATTATGCAGACCCTGCTGCTAAGTGTAACTTTAACAACTTTCCCCATTTGACAGTTACGTGATTGACAGAGACACTGAAGTTTTACTGTTAGCTGACCGAACATCCACTAATTAGTCATTCTGAATGCTAGTGATCTAATGCGGGGATGAGCTATTATTTTAACTTGGTATCTAAGGATAGGTTATCGGATTATTAGCGTCAATGAAGTTGAATTCAGCATTGCAGAATGATTTTAAGTTGTTGAATAGTGATTGACTCACCATAATAAGTGAAATTGTATAAGAGAAGGATTTTGTTTAATTTACTTTCTTTACTTCTTTTTTGATTTGCTACTGTAGCTTTCTTGTTTGCTACAGTTAGACTTCTAGAAGGTAAATTTTAAGTAGGCTCTTAAAATTAACATATTAAGCTATAGCGCTTGTATCGTAGCTTAATAGGCCGTTTGTCCTAATTTGCAGTATAGTTGAAATTACTTCAGAAACTGATATTTAAAAAACCACATTTAACTTTAAAAAACGTTAAAAGAATAACAAGAATTGGCAAATATTTCTAACAAGATTCAAATTAATATTACTATTTCAAGATTCAAAATTAAAATGCAAAACAAGACTGTAACACAAATCAAAGGCAAGAATCCCAAAAGCAAATGCAAGAGTTATATAGATGTTGACTACAACGCCCCCTACAGTTACAATTATAGTTAAATCAAAGTCTAAACAGTGTTGCTGATATATGCGAAATGTTTTATATGCATTATATGTTTGTATGCAATTATGAAATTAAAAGGGTTCGCTTTATTGAAAACTTCGATTTTATTTCAGTAAAAAAGGAAAACTTTACTTCAAAAGACGAAGAACAGTATCATAAAGAGCTCTTTTCCAAAATTAAAAACACTTCCACACAACTACACCGACGAAATGAGCCAGAACAACCCCCCTCTTCAGTCACGAGTCACTGGAGCCATTTCAAACGTCGAATTTCAGACGTCGACATCGTCAAACCCCTCGCAAAGGAATAAAGCTGGACGTCACTCCCGCGCTTTCTGCTCGGAATGTATCGATTACGTCACCTCTCCTTTTCTTACTGAAGTATATATTGTGCCCCGAAACACGGCGGAATAAAAGTTTGAAGACTGTTTTCAATTTCCTCTTTCCGTCGTTTGAAGCTCCGATCGCCCCGCTGTTTTGACGTTTCCCTGCAGCAAACTACATTCCTTATGTTTCGAATGTGCGATACATACGGAGAGAAAACGGATTTTTGAATAGTGGCTACTTTTGCCCACTTGAGTGGATTCTTAAAAGTTGAGTAGAGGTTGAGATAGAGGAAACAGTTTTTCGCGAGAAGATGAAAAAAAAGATTGAAAGAAAAATTCAAAATGCATGTTTCACTTTACGCATACATTTTTCTTCGCTAAATAATTTGCTGAAATAATTATTAATGATTAAAAACATCTTATCACGTTCACCTAGTGCTGTATTTAAATTTAAGCTGCCATTTACAACATTTTAGTAAACACAGATCTACAGTAAGATTTATTTTGTGTTGTAGAATAGAACGGGGCGGGTTCACTCGGAATTTTTCAATAAATTTTCTTCATTTTATGTTGTAATTTAGGACATTTTAGACGCTATGATCTTCCAAAGCAGTTGATAAAATTTAAAGAAATGCATTCAGTTTTTGCCCGGTTTGAGTATTTAAGCGTCAAAAGTTTTTAGGTCAATGTCTATTGCGTAAATCTGCCCAGTACCCGGTTTGGCGACAATGCTACATCTGCATGGCAACCTCACTATTTTCTCACTGTAGGGGAAGTCGGGGCTTGCTGGACATTTCTTGATAATTTTCTATAATAAAAAAACAAAGTTGTTTTAATTTATGACCAACAAATAGCACCTATTGTTATACAAATCTAAAAACAAAATCCCATGGTACAGTTACATTGAGCTCTTTTAATTTAAGAAAGTTTTTTTGACTGTTAAATAAGTATTCAGTTAAATAAGTCTGAACTTTATTATTTGGAATGGTATTCATAAAGAATGGAACAGTAAGCTGTATTCATTTCCTAAGCATCTAGTTGTTTAGATTTTTTTATTTTTTGTCGGAAGGAATTATTAATATTAAATATCACAAAACCCAGTTGTATACTCAGACATAAGCACAATTGCATTCATATTTCAATTAAGGGGTGCAAACTTCTTTTTCACCTTTGAACATTATGACTGAATTGAAGAAATAAATAATTCTCTCTGAAAAAAGTTGGGGCATTTGTATTTCAAAGTGCAAAAATTATATTAAAAAAATCTGGTATGGACCCCACACTACTTCCTTTTGCGTGTAAATTTCTTAGTAGTTTCCTTAAGTGTTAAAAAAAGTGCTTGGAGTGAGCAAGGTAACAATTCAAATATTTACTCCCCTAATCTTCTACGAAACAATGCAAAAAATATTTTACAATGGTTTATTTTCTAAATATTGCTGATTTTAATATCATTCAGTGAATTTTTCGCAAAATATCGCCAATAGCGCCAAATTGAACCCAAATTCAAAAAATTGTTTTTTCGCCAAATTTGTCGCCAACTTGGCGATATGTCACCAAGTTGGCGTCAAACACTTGGCGACCAAAAGCTTGGCGATATATCGCCAAGTGGTCGCGCCAATTCATATCACTTGAGTCTGCATTGAAATTAACACTGATTTACCTCAAAAAGGGGTAAAACACCTCCTTGGGAGCATTCAAATGCAACCACAAGGGAGGTGCACAACTAGACCATCCTCAGAGCCTACATACCAAGCTAGAAGCTTCTACGGCATATAGTTTTTGAGTTATGCGACCCACATACATACATACATCCGCACATACGTACATACAGACGTCACGAGAAAACTCGTCGTAATTAACTGGGGGGTGGTTGAAAAGGATTTTTCGGCTGCTTATATGTTGGTAGGTACATATGTACGTGCTGACAGGTCGAAAAAACTACGGAACATTTATTCGGGAGTGAGCAAAATCAAAATTTAGACTCAAATTTGAGTGATTTTTTTTTTTTTTTTCGCGATCACAATACTTCCTTTACTACGTAAAAGGAAGTAAAAACAGTTCTTGCTTTTATAACTAAACTTGTTGGAAATTTTTTGAAAGCTTCTTTACTTAACATTTTTGTGTCATTTAAGTAAAAGCAATTTCTTTAGTCGTTTATCTTATTCCCCAGATAAAAAAAATTACCTATGAGCTATAAGGATGACTGAAGTATAGTACAACGCTAATTTTGTTGACCTTACGGCGAGTGCAACTAAGTTTCAAAATAAAGCAACCCTTAATGGAACCTGTTTTTTACCTGAACAGCTTAAAGTAAGCACGTATAGGAAAGAAAAAGAGCGTAATGTATCATTAAAATTACAAAAAACCAACGCCGACTGAAATGTTAAAATTACTTAAGGAGAACAGATAGGGTCATTCCATGAAAATGTCAACCTCAGCCGAAGAAAAAAAAAATACCGAAGTAAAAAAAGTATAAAAAAATAAATGAATAAATACATAAAAAATCATACAACATAAGAAGTTAAAAAAATTGAAAAAATATTGTAATTATTACTGAGATTAGCCATAATAAATAATTGGTAGTATGTCTATACTGCTTATTATTCGATGGTTACGTTAGTCACGTTACGTTAGTCACACTCCATCTCGAGTAAAAGTGACACTTAAGACAAAAAAAAATTAAGATTTAATAAATGTGTTTTATGTTTTGAAAGCCAATTTTACACATTTTTGAAATATGCTATGCAATTTTTAACATTTGCTTAACTTTGAGAAATTTTTGCCTCACAACATGAGCATTTATTTTCAGGGTTGCAAAAATGTTACGTTAGTCACACTGCCGTTTTGGTTGAAAAAATATCTACTGTCAGTAATTTTGTTTTAAACTAATAGCAGAAATGATACATAGATACCATGTACATTGTAAATCGACCAGCATAACTAAAAAATATTTTTTATCCTTTAAGTTACAAGTAAACACAGTTACAAAATCAGCTCTGAATGCTACGTTAGTCACTATGGAATGACCCGATATTGTTTCCCAATACTTATGTAAAAATTGCAATGATACAAAAGGCTTGGGAAGCTTTTTAATTTCAATTAAAATCCTCTATTGTTCATTCAGGAGCTCATGCTGTAGACTTTTGCGTAAATATTTGGCTAGACTCATTCCTTGGAGAACTATAGTATGGATAATCATTAAGGCACACGGGCTCCTTAGAGACTAGAAGTTGGAAGGTTCTCTTGTAATTGCCTCGAAGGAATGGATCGATGATAATTGTGACTCTTAATATTAAAATCAATAACATTTGTTTAACCCCTTCAGTCGGAATTATGAAATAGTTAACCAAAAATGTTTTTATTTGGTACACAAAATACTATGGCTAAGAGCATCTCACAAACAAAATTTCAAACTTGTGAGTAAAAAATTAAAAGAGTTATGACGTGTCGAATTTTCCAGATACATATTTTGAAATTAATATTTCAGCAAAAAAATATATAAAACATCACTCAAACTTTGTTGTAAAATATTCTCCAAACAATAACAAAACATAATATAAGCATTTGAAATGATAAATAAAAGATCATACGATTTTAGAAAATTCAGAAAAAAAGCAACTTTTTTCGGCGAGAGTGCATGGTTGGAAAAACAACCCAATCCCAGTTTCTCAATCCATTTTTGGGAATGTTGCCAATCCCAAAAGCAGAAATTTTTGTTCAGATAATAACAAGCAGATTGCAAATTGTCAACTACAAAAAGAATCAAGTAATTAAGTCAATTATTAAATGATTAGCAGCTGTTCAAAGTTGATGTCCGGTATACCGGACACCAGGTCTGAAGGGGTTAAAGATTAGGCTCAACATTGGGCGAAAGAAGTAAATTTAAAACTATAAGGCAGTTAGTTCCATTAAAAAAAAAAAAAAGCAGTCGTTGCTCAAAACATCCACCAAAGAATCCAAATAGGACAGATCTTTGTTTCCTTACTTTGAGTTTTTTGAAGAACATGGACTTCTATGAAATGCAAGTAAATTTTCAAGATGTCTAGAAACAACAGTTGTATGAAAGGATAAATATTGTTGTGCATAAATGTAATTGCATAAGTACAACGTTGTTAAAAACACAAATGCACAGGATCACTTCAAACACGTGCTTAGGCGTTACAAGGAAAGCCTTGTTCAATGCAAAAAAATGTGAGCTTATGGATGCACAAGACATCCATAAGCTCACATTTTTTGCATTGAATAAGGCGTTCCTTGTAACGCCGAAACTTGTGTATGCAGTATTCTTGCGCTTTGTGCTTTTAACAACGTTGTATTTATGCTATTACAACAGTTATATGATGTATCTTGGTTCAGTAACGGACGTATCTTATGAGACACGTTCGTCATTGGGCGAATAATGTTAATTAGATATTGTTTGTAGAAATGTTCACAATTAGATCATTATATATAGAGTTCGATATATACATAGAGTTCATTGTTTTTCATAAAATTCATACAATAAAACAATGATCGAACATATTTTGATCTTAGTATGATGTTTCGAGAAAATATGATACGTTTGTTACCTCGGAATTTCCCTATATCAGACCACTAGTATTTCTAAAAAAAAAAAAAAAAGATAACTTCAAATTTTCTTATTTACCTATAAAATCAAAAGTTTTTTGCTTTTATGTACTTTACAAATTGGGTTAAAAATTTCACAATACTTTAATCACCCTTTTTTACAACTAAAATACACTGTTAAATCTTTTCCCGAAATTTTACGGTAATCGTTTATTTACTGCTGTCAAGTTCGTACTCTTCCACTGCTGATCAATTTTACACGAACTCGTGAAATTACACACTATAGAATCAAACCCCGAACCACGAAATACCGTGTACAGAGAGCTTTCAAAGCAAGCATGTTTGAACACTAGGTCGGTTGAGACACACCTTGGTTATTTAAGAGCTCTCAGCCGATGTTTGTCTTAACGCATGGCTTTGAATAGCAACCGAGTAATTTTAACGTTTGGTGGATCTTAACACAGGCTGCGTGAAACTTTCCTTTAAACATTAAGATGTTTCTTAGAAGCGGAACTACTTAGTCCAGAAGATGCGAACGTTACACCCATTAGCAATGGTAATCTTACACTTTTTTTGCAGTAAATTATACGCCGTGTAACGAGAGGAGGCGGCTCAAAGTAAAATTAATTTCCCACTCTCCGCACTTTTTTGCTAAAGGTTGGCCTAGTTACGGCGCTGTAGACTTTCCCCCCACTTAGCTTTGCAGCAATGGTAAAATTCAAACGGTTAAAATTGCTTTGTGCGCAACTATTATTCTGTTGAAAAACCAACATTAACCCTCGTGGGTTCCTTGGGGTCATATGTGACCCCAATGCAATTTCTGTTTAATATATTTTGTTAATCAACCATTTGTTTTTAATGGCATTTTGTGGCTTTTATTCTTCTAGTTTTCTATTCAAAATAATGCTACTATTGTGTTTTATTTTTCCCGAATTGCATTTTTTGCACACAAGACCCTTGGGGTCACTTCCCCAGAAGGCCAAAAAAAGAGGACGTTGCAACTTTTGTCCAAGAGAACTGGACAGAAAATGCATTGAAAAATGTCATAAGTGTTTGAAATTCACTTGCAAAAATCATGTTTTTTCAGGTCTGTAATAGATGTAAATAAATCTACAGTTATTGTAAGTTTTGCTCTAAAATTATAATTTTAATTCATAAACTAAATTTTACTTTAATTGTATCTTTTTATTTTTTGTTTTTTTAGCTTTAAAAAGTGTGTGAACGTAAATAATGCATGTAACATTCAATAATTATAATGAATTAATTAAAGGAAGCATTGGGGTCGTTTATGACCCCAAGGGTCTTGAGCGTAACTGAAATGGGAGGGACCCACGAGGGTTAATAAAACACAACCTTTTCTTAGAATTTTTGCTTTATTAATGTATGACTATATTTGTTAGAAAACGTTGAGAAATAACTGAGACATGAGGACATAAACGAAAGCATGGGCCTAATTTGATTAACGTAAAATAAATGAAATGCCTCAACAGCTGTGCATAAAAAAAAGAGTGGAGCTGTTTTCTTTAGTGCGGTTTCCATGGAGATGACGCAAAATTACAAACTTGATACGCCTATTTTGAAGTAACCGAGTATAATGGGGGAGTTTCCGAAATATCAAAAGTATTTTTTTCTGAAAGAACATGCTTCAAAACATAAGAATTGACCATTTTTTTTTATATTTTTTGACACAGTTATATATTTTTTATGAATTTTTTTAACCGGTGCGCAGATGCAATTCCGAAAAAAAAAAAACATCTGCGCATGACGTCAGTGGTGCACGTAAGCGCAAAATCTAATTGGTTGTAGTGAGATGACGAAGTTCGTGACGTCACCGATTCCTGCGATTGGACAACTCAAGTCAAGCAAAATGGTGTTAGTAAACAATGTTTAGCTGTTAGATGCACCTCTGACGTCACAAAAACCACGCCCCGTTTTCAAAGTAGGATATTTTTAAAAAATAATAAAAAATAAACTGTTGGGAAAATTAAAGTATTTTCCGGACCCATGTTATTTTTTTATATCATTCTATCATCTTCAGAAACAAAAAGTAGTACTTTTGACTGAAGGAAACTCCCCCATTGCTACACATTTTAAAATTTTTGTTCACTATTACACTATTCGTGAGATTCCCTGGTCAAAGTCTGGAAATATACAAAAGCAACAAGAAAGTTTAATGGATAGATACAAAGATTGCATGAGTCATTAACAAGAAAATTCGATTTTTTGTTACTTCTACACTTTTTATAAGTTACAAAATAAAAAAATAAATATAAGTGGTTAAATAAAAGAAATATAAAATACAAACGAAACAAAACCTGAATAAATGGGATTCATTTTCCATTTTACTTACACCGACACCACTTTTGTGATAAGAGAAAAAATAACACACAGACAATCTAACAAAGGCTTTTGAACAAAAAGAAGGTTCATACACAACAGAAAGTTTACAAAAGTTCTAAGTTTTTTTAAAACTTTTTTTTCTCCCTTGAAAGGTACTTAAAGAAAAGAAAAACATTTCTAAGGAATTTTCCGAAGTTCAGCTTTAGTCAATCAGCGATGTTTCTTTCAGTATAAACGATCCTTAAAAATACAACTGTTCGCTGAAAGGGAATAATGGTTTTTTAGGTAAGAAGCTTTAAATGATCTTTTCTATAAACATACTTTTTAAAGCTTCGGGCCCAACAGTGTTGAAAAACAAACCCAAGATTGCGTTTGAAAATATGTTTCTTTGCTCTTGATATTCCCGAATTTTTCTTTTTCTTTTCTATTTGAAGTATTCAGAGCAGTTTTCTAAACATTTTATGTTGAATATGAGTTTCTTTTATAAGCTAAACTAAACTAAGAAATCTTTACCTTAGACATTCTCTAGTAACTGTTTGAAAAATATTAGCACATATTATAAAAATTTACGATTTTTTTTTTTGCCTTATTTTTTTTACTTAAATATATTCATTTCTTTGTACTTAATTATTTATCTCTGAAATTCTGTTATTATTGTTATTATTATTATTTAATACTTACCGGCTAAAATAAATATAATTTAAATCAAAGTATCAATAACAATACACATTTTTTTCTATAATATTCTAGTTGATAAACAGACAGAACTAATGAACATATCGCACCCTTGCTACAACAGTTCCACAACTCAAAAAACTACGTTTTTCAGGAATTGCAAAAACCTGTTCCCGGGCTGACTAGGCCCATTTTAGTATTTTTAAATTTGTCAATATGAAGACCGATACATCTCAAACTATGATGTGCGTTAGTCACGCACGTTACTCTACGACGGCTGATGGACGACAACTGAGGATGTGGCATTTCAGTGGAAGAGGTCCTATGCATCTTGATAACGACAAAACGCCATAACTGGCCTTTGGCGGCTGATTTTTTAATGCAACTTCTGGCTCTTTTGAAGATTGGTAGAGACGTGTAAACTACGTCTAATGTCGGTCATAACTCAAAAATTACAA
>JAXGGA010017100.1:0-25131 GCA_038373865.1 Uloborus plumipes | reverse complement strand
TCCCAGCAGAGGTTTCAGTTTGAAACTGTAAAATGCACAGTAATAACCTGTAAAACTAGCAGTTTTACAGTTTATTACTGAAAGCAACAGTTTTAGTTTATTGCCGCAAAATTAATTGTATTATACTGTAAAAACAAAAGTATAATACTGGCAGCAGAGCTTCCAGTTTTAAACTGTACACTGCACAGTAATAAGCTGTAAAAGTAACAATTTACAGTTTGTTAGTGTAAAATTAGCACTTTTTAGTTTGTTACTATAAAATTAACTGTATTATACTGTAAAAACATCTATTTTTTACAGTTGCTTTGAGCAGCAATCGATGCTTTTTTTCAAAATGGAATTACTGATTTGTAAATCACTAATAAAAAAAAACATGTTTTTCAACTTGGCGTGTTTCACTTGTAAAGCCATGTAAGGTGACCACAATCCAGACGATCCATTTTAGAACGCAAAGATAGAAAAGTATTTCTTTTCAACCACAACATCAGTCACATTTCCTCTTTCGAAGGGAAGGGGGGGGGATGAATTTATTTTCGTTTTCTACGACTCACCAAACCAAAACCGAACTCTTTATCACAAACTGATAATAAACAGGTTACACACAAATGTATCAGAATCACATTTGAAATAAAATATATATTTTAATTTACAATCATCAAACACGATTAAATCTGTAAAACAAGCTAAACCAGAAGAGAAATGTCCTAACATGAATTTCTTGATGTCTCTATCTGAGTGCGTTTGTTTTCGTGTCAGCAACAAAAGATAAAATCTTCCCAATGCCACAGCTATCCCGATTTAAAAGAACATCTAGACTTGCTGCAGACATAACAGATAAAACGAATTGCACAAGAAAAGCAGGAGTAATAAATATGAGCAACTTGAATGCTCCTTCTGTGAGTTTAATAATGTCTTTGCTTGTTCATGCTTTTATTATACTGCAAGTTGGAGGGTTTTTGATAAGCTAAAAGCTTCCCGCTCTATTCCAGGTTAAACGTGCGCTGAAAGAAAATAGCTTTACAATGTTTTGGGGTAAAACTAAAGGAACTTATTTAAATGGTAATTTTTAGGAAGCAAAATTCACATATCTTTATTCTTCAAAGTATAAAAATGTGGAATTAAATTTTAGACAAGATAACTTCACATCTGGTTTTAACTTTTTATCACTTTAAAAACTCGGATTTGTTTGATTAATGTTTATTTTTTTATCTATTGGGATTCAAGGTAATAACAAAAAAAAGTTTTTTTTCTCTCAAAAAAGCATTTTTCCATTTGATTAGGTTTGTTTTTTCAACATCCAGAACAAAAAAAAAAAAAAAAAAAAACAACAACAACAAAAAAACATCATTTAATGATTTTAATAATGATTTCTGACACGAAGACCTGAAGCAAAATGATTAATATCTCTTCGATTGGCCGTTAAGCCTACACTTTGGGACTTACATTTACTTAGAATCGTTTTTTTGTTTTCGTCAGCTGACTGGATATTCTGTAAATCCAGTAAAGTTTTATTTACACTTTTTTCAGAAATAACAAGACTGCCCACAGGGCCGGATTACTAAATAGGCAACGTAGGCAGTTGCCTACGGGCCCCGGGTTTTAAAAGGGCCCCGAGAAATCCTGAAGATATCCTTTTTAATACGCTTTTGTGATATTGTTTGTATGTATGTAACTCTGAATAAAAGATAAAATTCACGTTCTTTACAAATAAAAAATTAATATATTTAATATACTATTATATATACTAAAAGCTAAACTATATTACATGTTAATATATTGCAGGTGCGTATAAACTTAGTGGATATTGAATAGTTTTGAAAACCAGAGGGAAATCAGTTAGAGTGTCATGAAATATAGGTTGATTAACTCTAAAAGAGTATTTATTAGTTTTTTTAAACTTAACTTTAGATGGCACTGAGCTAAACAATTGCATGTTAAGAGCATTATTTGATGCAATTTGCGAATAGAACTTAAGTAAACGTTCATACTGCCATCCAACTTCTTGCTCATCACCAGGGCATAATTTCTACCAAAAAAAGTGCTAAAGTCCAAAAGTATCGCTTGAATACCATGAATTTCGCCTAAAATATTAAATTTTGTAAGTGCAGGAGCTTTACTCTTTATTCAAATTAAGCCTTGTTCACCATTAACACTATTTACACCTGTAACATAATAAATCATTATGATTGATTATGTATTCCATAATAACAATTTTAAATGATTAAAATATATTTGCACAATATATATCAGTTATTTAAAATCTCATTTATCAAATCCATATGGTGAAGGGGCCCCCTCATTTCAAATGCCTATGGGCCTCCAAATCTTTAATCCGGTCCTGACTGCCCAAGACGGTCAGTTTTCCCTCAAAAGAAGAAATTCTTAAGAATTGCGTGCTCTAACTATAATTGCACGTGCTATCAATGAACATAAATGGCACTTATGAGTGGATTACGACAAACTTGCAAGTGATAAAAATATTGTATTATCAATAAGAGTATGCATATGAATGCTTTTTTTTTACTTTAACGATCTCTTTATTGGAATACGGATACTTCTATCGAACATTCTCAGAGGTTTAATGTTATATAGGCCCCTTCGTGGTGTCTCTGGTAAGTGGTAAACACTAAATCTATCAAAGCACAGTCGCTACTCTCATGTTTCCATCACAAAAGCATAGGCGGATTTAGGCTGCATATTCTGGGGGAGCAACAAACTGAGGTTTCCGCCCCCCCCCCTGAAATTTCGGGTAATTAGTAATTTTCAGGAGGGGGTCCGTGGAGGTCTGGACTTTGAGAAACTCTGAACTGCATAATGTGTTGTATTTTTAGGTTTTCTTTCAAATGAATTGAAATGAAATTGAATGAATGATGAAATGAAAATGAATGAATTGAATTGAAAGTGAAAAAATATTTATTTTCCAAACTCCAAACTGTTCCAAGATGAAAATAATTTATTTTTTTCAAAATTTAAGCAAAATGTTGGGGGTGCGGGGCACCCCTAGCATCCCCGTAAGTCCGCCTATGCACAAAAGGTTCGTAAAAGGCGATTAAAACCAGACTTCAAAACGCCTAACTCTGTAAACTTTAACTCCAAACTTTATGCAATTCTGGAAAAATAGTAGCATTTGCCACATGACAGCAAAAACACTTCAGATGATATACAGGGTGTCCACTCCAATCGTGGACCAATAGCTAATTTCTAAACCGTTAGAGATAAGCCTATAGTTCATTTAGGAAAAAATCTCCAAATTACGAAAGGAATTTTGGACCTATTCAATGTTTTTCAAAAAATCAAATTTTGAAAGAGTTACGAAATTTAAATTTTTATACAGCCCCCAGTCCTATCAATCATATTTAGTAAAACATTCTTGACACTGCAACGTTTAAAACTTAAAAAAATCACTGTTCTTCCACAAAAATTGACCGAGTTATGACGTTTTGAAAAATCAAGATTTTGCATTATTTCATAACGTCATCGATAGATTGCTCCACCGATGTATATAGTATTTAAGAAAAATTTGGGAGAGCTTTTATGGTTCCGCTGTTCTGCATCAGGTTTTGGGGGATTGTAACGAAAAAAAAGTGCCCTAACCCAGTGGATGAACGTCCATACCAGTGGACAAATGCAGCATTTTCTTTCTGTAAATGTGCAGAAAGAAGTTACTTCTGCTGATTCATTTAAGAAAAATGTTTCAAGACCTTATTTTTTCATAAAAAAAATGCGAGGTGTTCATTCATTGGTGGGTCTACCCAATCAAAAGATTTATCTTTCTGTGCAATTCCATATCAGAGGTCTTTCAGATCCTATGTACACCAAATGAAACACAAACTCAAATGTTTTCTTAAAAAGATAATGAAGCCTTGCTCACAGCTTCGCCCCAATGAGCATGGAATGCATTTTTCCTGAGCCTCGAGCAACACACTTCGGACGCCTGTAACTGTGAACGAGAAACATCCCAAATTATTTGCTCACTGAACCCCCCGATGTGTCTTCGTGCTGAGACGAAGGTCACGTCGCCATTGAGTTTGGGAGTCTTTTTTTCAATTCAAATTTCAAACGTATAGGATGGAGCTTAATTATTAGGATTAGGGAATGCATTGAGGAATTTTGCTATTGTATCTAGGCAACACAAAATGCAGAACACAGGAGCATTATAATCCACTGAAAAAATATTATTAGTAATCTATCTATATTTTCACGAAAGTATTAAGTTAGATATGAAACAGTGAAAAGCAAAGGATATAAGTGGACCTTTTAAATTTTTAAGTAAAGAGCATGGTAAGTTCAAACCGTAAGTAGGATTGCATTGAAAAGTTTTTCTAAATCATGTTGTACAGTAGCACCTTTCAGGGACCACCTAAACACGAGGCAGTGAGAAGCAAAGGATATTTTAAGTGGACCTTTTAGTTTTGACTAAAGTGCGCGCTGAGTTTACATCGCAGGAAAAGTTTCATTGAAAAGTTCTAAATCATGTAGGTACAGTAGCACCTTTCACTGCTCCCATTACCATCTCTTGCCCCAAAACAGATTAAGGTTTTTCCTACTTATTAGCTTAACTCAAAAAAATTTATTTTGGCACTTTCACTCCTTTGCATCTAAGTACTTCATATGGGCTTGAAGAGAAAGTTGTTCGTAAGTACAATTTGTTTAACCTTTATGATCATTGAGCATTGTACAATTTGAAACATCCTTGCGCGAAACGGTGCGAATACGAAAGAGGTAAAAAAAAATCTTTTCTTTGAGAATATTGAGTATATCGACACAAATTTTTATAAGAAAAAATAAACTAAATCTAAACAAGATTTGATTTAGAAAAAATTTCTTGTTGAATCAAGATTGAGTCAATTAACTTTCTTAACATTGAAATGGAAAGAGCACAATTGTGGTGTACCATCACGGAAAAGGATAAAGTTCTATTATTTCATCAATTATTCACTACTTCAGCTAAATGAAACGGAAGAATGCTCACATTTCGATATCATTGCCATCTCAATCATGTTAATGTAAAATTACGGGAATTGTAAGAGCAGAGTAATAAAGCGACAGTAGGTTTTAACGAGACGTAATAAATGCTTCTCGCTTAACGGATTAACTTTTCACAGCATTTAACCCTTTTATGTCCCAAATTAATTTAGCAAATTTTGAAAATCAGTAGGGTCTAAGGCCCCCTACGCCATAGGGCCCCTAAGAAAACTGTTTCCGTTTGCAGGTACAATCTGTCTGCCTCTCAGCGAAGTACAAGGAGTGGTACTTAAAAGCTTCAGCATGATTCCAGCCGTATAGGATTCATAGTACAAAATTAATATAAGTGGGACTTCTAAGTCCCGTCGGGGCATAAAGGGTTAAAGAAAGTCAGACATGACAGAACAATCGAACTTTCAGCAAGTCTCAATCTTAATTTTAAAAAATTTCTTCTTGACTCAAGATTGGTTCAATCAAACTTCTCGAATTTTAATTTTTAAACATTCTCTCAATTTCTAAACGTTCAGCTGCAGCAAGTCTTAATCTTGATTCAAAAAGAATCTTGTTGAATCAAAATTGATTCAAGCAAATATCTTCACATTGAAATGGAACGAGTAATCGTGCTATCATTGCGAAAATGGACTAAGTTCTACTTTGACTTTCTTGACATGGAACTGGAACGAGTAATCGTTCTATCATTGCGGAAAAAGGACGAAGTTTTATTTTCCCATTAATTATTCTCTGCTTCAGCTAAGTGAAACGGAAGAATGCTCAAATATAGACATCATAACCATCTCAATCATGTTCTTGCAAATTTACAGTAGTTGTATGAGTAGAGTATTAAAACGACAGTAGGTCTAACGAGACGTAATAAATGCTTCTCGTTTAGCGGATTAACTTTTCATAGCATTTAAGACAAGTACCACATGACAGATCAATCAAACTTGCAACAAGTCCCAAGCATTACTAGTCAATGGGATTCACTTTTTTTCTGCAAAGCTCATTTATCATCTCCGCTTTGCTTCGAAAAAAAAAACTTTGCGTGATGACACAAGGACAGGTTAGTACCTGAAAGGAACTAACTGTCAAGGAGGGTCCATTTAATGACACTGCACAACATGAAAAATGCCCCTTGAACGGAAATATGTGCTGCGTGCATGCTTTTGGCTAAAAAAAGGAATCTATTTTTTTTAATTATATTTTTTTTGTTGGTTGGTTGGTTGGTTGGTTGGTTGGTTACATTGGGTTTATTGGCGCAAGAAGCTATACTGCGCCAAACGATCGTATTGTTTAAAAATAAAGAGGTGAAGAAACTAATATTATCTACAATACAATGGACATAAAACTTCTACAATTTTAAGAACATTTCTGAACGAGACACGAAGTTTAAAATTCTAACTAATAAGGCGAAAGCAGCAACTGTCAAATAATGGGACTTAAACTAATAGATACACAATTAGCGAAACAAAAACGACACACAAACAAGGACAAAGAAAAAAACACTAAATCAGACACATAAAGCCAAATTTTTTGTTATTATCACGCATCATTTTCCCAGAAAAGCACACTTTATGTATGTGTGTGTGCGTTACTTTTAATTAATTGCAAATTTTTTCCAAAGGGTCGCCTACAAGAAAAATACCCTATTTATGGCTCTAAAAACTAATTCTACGAACAACTTGTGAATCCGCGGTGTGCCTTTCTTCAACCGCTCCAAGTTAAACACAGATTATGAAAATTTTTGCAAAAACCCTGGACTTAGAAAGAGTGTCTTCCTTGCATTTCCCCAGGAAACCATACATTATTGTAATAATAAAAAAAATGCCAACTTGCTCTAAATATCCATCTCACTGTTCATGTACCCCAATTTGCTCTAATTGTGCATGTTTTTAAACTTTTTACCTCTCTAGCCCTCAGAAGAATATTTATGATTCTTATGAACATTACTGATCATTTTCCTTCCAAATTAAAATAACATACCGAAAGAGTTAAAAATTGAAAAACATTGGAGGCGTCATTTTCAAAAAGCGGGACTGAAGATGGAAAACGGTGGTTACAGTTGGACTCAGGGGCTTATTTTTTTATAAGAGTCTGCAAGAATGGTGTCAAAAACATGTGAGAAGTTGTTATTTCTTTCTTTTTTTTCTGCCGCGCAATATTAGAGTTGACTATTTTTCATAAGCTTGAATTTTGAAATTTTGAAAAAACTAATTAAAGAAGTTTTAGTTATAACATTCAGGGAAATTTGTTTTTAATTGTAAGAGTAGTGAAGTGGGGTGGGGCAGATATTAAGTCTGCCCAGGAACGTTGTGAAGCTATATGTTTCGGCTCCATATGGATAACCTCTAAAGAGCCACGTTTAGGGTGGGGGATATGTACCGCACGCAACATAGCGCCTTCTGTTTAAAGCAATTTTTCCACGGTGCGATATTTTCCATTAAGACATATACTACGAAACATTTTACTTATCTGGAAGGAAGGGGGGAAGTATCTTTACCGAATTTCGCCAGTTTTAGAGGGAGAGAATCTATGCAAAGCAGCACATTGTTGAACAGTTCCACGAAATGTGACGTATTCACCTTACATCTGCAAGGTATGAAGCTAGAATATTACTAATGAGCGCGGGCATGATTTGAAGCTACCGCAATAATCGACGCCACTTTCGCTAACTAAACTTGTTGTAAAATGATACAAAAGCGCATTGTTCCGAAGAAGATGTTTATGAGCAAATGCTTTTTACTTCGTGACCCTTCTTACAACAAAAGGACACTCTTAATTGCAAGATGCTCTACCGAAAAGAGGTCAAGGTTCCCGGGAAAAGTTAAATGAAGCATCGGTTAAAAATTAAAAACAAAAAATAATATGAAAAATTTATAGTTTAATAATGTTTAACTATTAGGGGCACCGGAAAGTAATGTCATTTTTTTCCCAAACAAATCAATTTTGTTTTCAAAAAACGATGTAACTTCAGTACATTCCCGATTATCAGCGGCATATTGGGTAGCACGGGCATCGCGGATAACAAAAATCGCATATTATCCGAAAAAAGCATAAAATAAGGGGTAAAGAAGATTAAAAAAAAAGTCTTTTGCTTAAAAATAATTGCATCCCACTTAAAACGTGGTATGAACAAACAGTGAAGATAAGTACAGCATAAAAAATTATTTGTATTTGAGGTTCTCAAGCATATAAAATCTATAAAGAAGTGGTACTTGCGATAACGACCGAGGTAAAATATTTTTTGCATAAAGTACACTGCACTCTTGGGTAAGAAATGTTAAGAAAAACAAAATTTAAATTCGTGCTTTTTCGAAAAAATCTGTTATAATAGTCATTATTTCTTTCCCAAGACGGATGATCCACTCGCAGATAATCGAGAATTTACTGTATATAGATCGCTAATGTCAGGTGTTTTTTTTTTTTTTTTTTTTTTTTTTTTTGTGTGTGAAACAGACGGACTTTCCTTTCTTCCGATCGCTGAAACATTTTCTATTACACAGAAGCTTGAAAATTTGGCTTGTGTCCCTGTGATGCCGTTTCAAGATATTTTGCTCCAAAAATCTTTTTCTTTTTACACCATCCGGTATTCAAAATCTAGTACTAGATGGCAAAAGGCCCTTGATAACGAGGATAGCTACTGTCACTGATTTAAAATAAAAACTTTTACCAATTGATTCGTTTTAAAAAAAAGACGACATTACTTTCCGGTCTCCCAATACAAGGTGGCGAAACAATTTTATAACAATAGATGAAGCAAATTAAAATCGAAAATTTCAAAATGGAAAAACGTAGAGTTTTGTAAGTAAACTACGAAAATACTTCTTGTGGCAAATAGAGTGTTTATTTAACTTTTTTTACTCGCATAAAGTAAGCCAAATTCCAAGAGCATTTGACTGCATAATACCAAATAAAAACCAAGTTTCCCAAAAAGAAACCAAACGGCAGCTTTTACATAGAGCCTTTTTATTTTTGATCGAGTTTAAATAATTAATTGATTATTTGGAAACGGCTAATAGCAGTTAGCACTAAGCAAAGGAAATTAATTCAAAACGAAAAAAAAAATAAAATAAGATTTTACCAGAAAAAGAAAAACCCTGCGAGCACCATAAACGTTGCAGTATTATTTAAAAAAATCCAATTTTTAAATAATGACTTTTTTGCGAACATGGCATAATATATAAATTATTTGTATTTTAATAATTTATGCAGTTAAAACAGCTAATAAAACAAAGGTAATTATCCGCAATGAGGTTCTTTGATGCATAATTATTATTATTATTTTTTTGCTAAAGAAAGTAAAAAAGTGACTAAAGAGGAAAGAAACGTAGACGTAAGTGCCGGTTGTTTAAAAATAAAATTTATCCGTAGTATTGAGTTTAAATCCAACTGCCATATTGTGATAAAAATGATTGAAATTTCAAGTTATGTACAGACAAACTTGATTTTAGGGGGAAAAGTAACAATTAATGGTCAAGAAGTTAAAACAGGTCAAAGAATCGACTAAATAGAAATTTAAGCATGTAAACGACTCTACAGTTTTTTAAATACAATTGAAGGGGGCAAGTGGATAAAGAAGATATGTGACAATTTTTAAAATCTCTAGAAAAAGTTTTTTAAAAAAAAACGTTGTTTTATTTTTGAATGGATTTTTCTCAACGGGTAAAATGGGGTCATGATCTCAGTTACCAACCATTTCTGTGACTAGTAGACGTATCTTAGTTTTCTAAAAATAACCTAGAGATTTTCGCATTTTCCTGTACGTATCAATTGTCACATATTACCTTTATCCACTTGCCCCTTCAATTATGTTCATAATCACGAAAGGATAGAACGAAAACTCTTTTTATTTCAACTAGGGTGAGTTCTGGTAAGTGCGTACCCTTTTTTTTCAAAGTTCATGTTCTCAAGGATGCTGCTCTGTTGAAAAATCTTGTACACTCAAATTTTTTTTTTAGTTTTCTTTCCAGATCCTTTACAAAGATTTTCAAGCATATAATATGTCAAATAAACCATAAGCATAGGTTTTGTGACCTGGTTTATGACACCTATTCTAAGGTACGCACTTTCCCTACCTGGCGGGGTAAGTGCGTCCACCTTAAATTATGTGAATATGAGCAGGAAAAAACTTCTGGCACATATTAAATATGTTAGGTAGTTGCCTTGGGATAATTCCTAATACTAGAGATCAGCACTTGCTTGCATTGCTGAAACGCAATCAGTGATATCCCACGTGTCTTGCGAACATCTGTGATTTGAAGATTGAGAGTATTGTGTTTGTGATTCTTCCTCTGTCCTTTTAATAAAACCAAGTGAGCAAATGTAAGTTGTTTTTATTCAGTAATAATCACTTATATTCTACATAGTTTATTTTAGTTTAATACATCAACCAGTCTGTGTTTAAGCCAGGGTTCGCACTTACCCCTTCTTAAATGTAAGATGAGACATGTGCGTACAATAACGTTGCTGTAAGTGCGTACCCCTGTGATTTTCTTTAATTCTCTTGGTATGGTAGATCGTTAGGTAACCTGAGTGAACAATTCGCTTTTTTTTTCTTTTTTTAAAAATAAATAGGGTTTTAAAATATTTTTCTTATTAGAATCAGCAGCAGTAAGAAAAAACACAAAATAAAGAGTAAAAATAAATAAATAATAATAATTGATCATGATATGATACTTGTACTTTTTTTTTTCTTGTACATTGAAATAGTTTTCCAGAAGGTGTTCTTAATTTTCTTAAATATAATTTATTCATTACTCCACCTTCGCTTTTTGAATCGGTTCCTTATTTAGTGTTTCACTTTATTTCATTGCTTCATTTGTCATTCCAGTTTAAATAAAGTATAGTTTCTCAACGAAAAATTTACTAACTGATATCTAAAAGCCAACATATTTCAGAGGTAATGAATAAAATTGAAATCTTATGCCGCATTCAATGTAAATATAAATACTTGATGCAAATTACGTCAGATTTATAACCGGCTTATAAAAGAGTTGTAAGCAAAATTAAAAGTGAATTACTAGAGTCGGATTTTCCACGTAATGGTACACACTTGCCTCATCATAATGGTACGCATTTGCTCCGCATAATATTACGCATATGCCTCATGATAGTGGTACGCACTTGCCCCATCATAATGGTACGCACTTACCCCCACCTTACTTTAAGGAAAGAGAAAGTGCGCACCGTCATTTAAACAAATTTTAGTTCGAGTATTTGATCAAAATACCCCATGTATATTATTAGCAGCTATTACTCAAAAGAAACAACTTGCATTTCTTGACTTCAATTGCTTGGTATGACTACAAGCGAAACTGAAACAAAACCTTCTCAATCTTTACTTTAGAGTTTTTTTGAAGACATTTAAGTTGTCTCTGATTGTGTTTCGTCTATTGATTTCTGGCCTGAATTCTACCTATTGAAATTATCATTAGACAGTTATCTAACATAGTCGATGCGTTACAGAAGCCATTTCAGGACAGTATTCATTTAATTCCCAGTGGACGCACTTACCCCGTGGACGCACTTACCAGAACTCACCCTATCATTCTAAACACCGCATGAATTCGATAGAAATCTGAAAGAAATCTTTTCTTTTAACATAACTCATCCCTTAGAATCATAACAAATGAACATTTTTTATCGTAAATTAGCAAGTATGTAAAGAAAAGGGTATGATTATTTTAATGTCTTGAAAGACAACATGAAGTTGAATACATATTTATAAGCAAAAGGAAAGCTTGAGGTCAATCGTCCTCTTTAATTCTAACTTTATTTGCGAAAGCTGAATCAAAATGACCTCAAAATGTGTTTTTACTGTTTTTAGGATGGTGGAGAATTTTCAGTTTCACGAAGCATTGAATACAATCAATTTAAATAGCAGATTTTTAAACTTCACCCAGTTGATCTATATTTGACATTTGACATACTGAAGTCCCCCGCACCTACCGTTTGAACGGTTTATCGGTTTTGGGACCCCAGGGACATTAGTTCATCTAGGATAGGTAATACTCAAAATGTTAAAAGTTTAAAAATAAGGGTAACTTTAGCATTTTCATTGGTTTTCGTATAAGTATTATTAAAGTACTGAATGTACAAAAATTAAACTTAATTAGATATTAATGGGAAAGAAGTCTGAACGAACTGCAAATTTTCGCAAGCCAAACTAATTTTGCGCATTTTTTTTTTTTAAATTTCATCTCTAATTTCGTTTCTTAAAATAGGTAGACAAAGCTAAAATTAATACTATAGATATACAGAGTGTCCACTCCTATCGTGGACCAATAGCTAATTTTTAAACCGTTAGAGATAAGCATGATGCACCATGTACATATATATCTATAGTATTAATTTTAGCTTTGTCTACCTATTTTAAGAAACGAAATTAGAGATGAAATTTAAAGAATATGAGCAAAATTAGTTTGGCTTCCGAAAA
This sequence comes from Uloborus plumipes, assembly GCA_038373865.1. Lineage (NCBI taxonomy): Eukaryota > Metazoa > Arthropoda > Arachnida > Araneae > Uloboridae > Uloborus > Uloborus plumipes. The sequence goes on along the minus strand of JAXGGA010017100.1, from coordinate 12,734 downwards.
TTTGCAGTTCGTTCAGACTTCTTTCCCATTAATATCTAATTAAGCTTTATTTTTGTACATTCAGTACTTTAATAATACTTATACGAAAACCAATGGAAATGCCAAAGTTACCTTTACTTTTAAACTTTTAACGTTTTGAGTATTACCTATCATAGATCAACTAATGTCCCTGGGGTCCCAAAACCGATAAACCGTTCAAACGGTAGGTGCGGGGGACTTCAGGATGTCAAATGTCAAATATAGATCAACATGCGTATATAAATAATAGAAGATTTTATACACGTTTCTTTTAAACTAACATAAGTTGGACCAAGGGAGCCGGGAGTACTTGAAGCTGTGTAACTGATTGATGGTTTCATGTTGTAACCCTCGGAAGGGAAACATACGTGATTTCCCCTTTTAATTAAAGGCAATAAAGTAAATGAAATCAATGAGTCTTACAAATATTTTAGAAGCGGCAAATTTTACTTTTCCATTCATTTTTATTATTTTTGATAATAACGCATGAACAAATTTTTATTTTTCATAGCATTTTATGTTACTGAAGAGCTCAGGTTTTTTTTTTTCAGTTAAAGAGCAAATTTACTCCGTTTAAGAAAAATAAAAGTGCAGATTTCTGATCAGTCAATGATGGTAAAGACCTGAATTCAGAGCTGAATACAAATGACAAATAATATTTCAACTTTGGAGAAAGAGCTACTACACAGAGAAAGAGACTTGATTTGAAATGAAATTTTGTTCATTTCAAATCTTTTTTTTCTTTTTTTTTTGAGACAGAGAGAGAGAGAAGAGAAGGTTTTGGAGTTATAGCATTGGGCGAGTTATGATTGATTTCAGAACTTCTATAATTAAAATGTTTAATGAACTAGATTCTTGTGCTTTTAATAGGAAATTCGGGGCGCGGGGAAAGTTGAACGAACTTTGTGGGCTCAAAACTTCGAAAAATTTGGAGTGGTATATTAATTATACAAAAAGGCAAACACTTTTTTCTTGAAGTTCAATAAACCGATAAAAAATAAATAGGCTGTTTCATTTGTTAATTTTTCTCGAATAGGTTTTACTAGAGAATAGAAATGAAAAAAAACACCTAATAAAATGACACCTCTGAATGGCCTCACCTGAATGGCCTGACACCTCTGTAGGGTAAATCCGGGGTTGCTAATCCAGTTTCAACGATGACGAAATCGGTTAGTGACAATGTTTTTGACATTTGCATATTTGACAGGGAAGCTTGAGTTAACTTTAGTCTTTTTTCAAAACAGATGTTGTAGAGCAGAGATTCTTTAATTGTGTTCTTTTAAAAACTTTTCTTCTTTTCAATTCAAATCAGCAGACTTTTAAAAATCGATAAAAATAAGATTTTAAGTAAAGTCTTCAGTTAGTATTTGAAAATGAACAGCAGAAAACATCAAACTAAATTTTAGTTTCAAAACCAATTTATTTTTAGCGTACGAAATTGAGCCACAGTGCCCGCCGCTTATTAAAATTGCATTTGTTCCTAGGATATTTGATTTCATTAAGCGGCTGATTTTATAAACCGGCATATATAAAATTACAAAAAGACAAGGTTTTAAAGTTATACCAAAATAAAAAATAAATTAATTACTATTATCAATATCTCACATTCAGTTAATTAAAACACAGTTCGAATTTAACTTAAATGAAAGCAGTACGTTTTTTGAATAACACAAGGGTTTTAAAATATTGACTTATTGTTCTTTGAGAAACAGAATTTAAAAGTAAAGATCATTCTTAAATTTTGACTTTTAGGCATGTTTTTCTAGCGAACGATTTGTACTTAAACTGAATGATATAAACTGTCAACCTCTGTAATCTTGAAGAGAAAGAAAATTCTTGTTTTATTCAGACAAGCCCCCCCCCCCCCGTCTTTTTTTTAACATATACTCTCCAAAAACTTGATTTTATTAGACAGCTCTAATGATTTTATTAAAGGATGGTTTTAACATGTATTGGTATAGCAATGATCAGGGGCGGATACAAGGGAGGGGCGATCGCCCCTCCCTTGAGGGACTCTTCTTCAGTAGTTTTTCGACTTTAAAGTTCAAAAAAGACAATTTTAGATAATCTTCGATGATACTATGAGAATTGGTTGGGATTCGGGGCTCTGATCTGGAATTTTTTCGACTTGAAGACCGAAACATTTGTAATAAACATGTGTTTCCCAGGATATGCGATAAAAAAACGGAGCAAGTCGAAAAATAAAAAAACAATCGCCCCTCCTTTGGAACATTTCTGGATCCGCCCTTGGCAATGATATTGTACAAGAATATAAAACTTTTATTAAAGTGACCTTCTGCTTTATCATTGCTTGCTGCAGAAATTCAAAGAAAACGAAAAGAATTCCATCAGTCTTCTGTTCTTCAACAAGTTCCTTTTTGTCAATGTGAAGAATTAGAAATGTCAGGTAGAGTGAGAAAAGTGGCAGACTCTTCCCATGTCGCATATCGAGCTCAGAACAACTGAGTGAAAGTTTTGGGCCCTAACCACTAGACCAAATAAGTGTCACAGTTTTCTGTAACATTAATAGATTGGTTTCGTTATTTAGGAAAATACATAAATGCATAATATTTTTAGCTCTCGCAAAAATACTCATAAAATAAAAATTAAAATGAAATCAGAAGTAGAAATTAGAATATCAAATTAAGTGATAATACAAAAGAAGTTCGCATTTCAAGTTAAATAATTAAATTATTAAACATTTTATCAGAAATTTTAGAAAAAACTTATCTGTTTAACCTATTAATGCCTAGCGTCCCTTTTTAGGGACAGTCCAAAAAGTATGTCTAAATTTTCCAAAAATGAACATTTTAACTAATAGTGTTCAATTATTGCTTTGGTATTGTTTCAATTCATTATTAACAGATTGCAGCACATAACCATCGCATCGTAAAGTGTGTTCTGTAGCTGTTTTAATATAATCTTTATCAAGAATTACATCGTTCACAATCTCAAGAACAAAAGTTTTTGAAATTATTCCCAGCTTCCCAGTTTATGCTAATTGCTGCTTTTATTTCTTCTTATAAAATGTATTTTTATTTTTTAGGCAGAAAAAAAAATTTGTAAAAAAAGTATGTACTCTCTAGTGCGATTTTTCTTTTCTTAATAAAAAAATTATTTTTTACATGATACTTTTTTAATTATTTTTCCTGTCCATTAAACACTTTTTTTAACCAATATACAAAATATCTTTCGAAAAAAAAATGTCAGGCATTAACGGGTTACCTAAGATTATTAGTTAAAAATCATTTGCTACTTATTCGTGCTGCATATTTTGAAGAAACCCGCTTTTTGCTTTCACTAAACATTGCTAGACTTATGATTAGACGCTTTTTGTTCATTATCTCTTCATATGCTAGGATATATCACGAAAAACATCGTTTGGAAATGCCAAGTTTTAAGTTGATAAAAGTAGTCACTACACACAAAACCACACAAAATATTTTGAAATAGAAAAATACTTGATGATTCTCGGAATGAAATTTTCGCTTCAAGTCAAAACGATGATTTAAAAGTATGTGTAAAGCAAAAATAGATAATCAAGGTCTGAATTGGGTAATATAAGGTGAAATCTATCAATAAAAAATGTATTTCAACCAAAATTTAACACTTAAGTCACCCGGAATCGTCCATGAAAACGACGCACATTGTTAACTAGTCACATAATAGATATATTTACATATCCTTCAGAATAATTTCAGTTATTGTTGCAGAGAAGAAAAAGTTGTCAAGAAGCTTCTATTCCTGTTTCATTTGCAAGCATTGTTTTTATGATTTCAAAACTTCATGAGAAAAGTGGAAAACTCTCAGGGAGTAACGCAAAAAATGCCAAAGTTTTTAAACATTATAGGGAAACGTTTTTGTCTAGCTTTAAGAAAAGTTTTACTTTCAACTACAGTGTGTCTATGCATCCATAAACTCACTTTTTTTTTTTTTTGCTATGAAAAAGGCGCTCCTTTGTAACGCTGAAACACGTGTCTGCAGTATTCGTGCGCATTTGTGCTTTTCAACTTTATATTTTTGGTTTTATTTTTTAAGCACAAAGGTTTTTATTTTTTTACCATTTTAACCTTAAAAGGTAACTAAACAATGTGTGAAACATAAATTTGCTTCGTTCTATTCATAAGTCATTCTTTTGCATTGAAATATGGGTTCCTTGAAATCTCAAAACACATGTTTGCAATTTTGAGCATTTAGTACGTTGTTGAGTTTTATTTTCCACATTTCAGCAAATATTTAGTATTTAGCAGTAATTTGCTTCCCTAAAGCCAGTGCTATGGCAGAACTACATGCAATATACCGAAAGCCCAGTTAAGCCATCTAGATATTAAAAAAATGTTTTAGAGCTTATCAAAGAACACTGTATAGAATGAATGTTAAATTATAGTATAATACAGAAAATTGTTTAATAACAAACTGTAAAAATTGCTACTTTTGCAGTAATAAACTGTAAAATTGCTAATTGCTAGTTTTTGTTTATTACCGCGCATTTTACAGCTTAAAACCGGAACTTCTACTGCCAGTATTATACTGTTGTTTTTTAGTGTCATACAGTTAAATTGTACAGTAATAAACTGTAAAATGGCTAGTTTTACAGTTTATTACTGTGCATTTTGCAGTTTTAAATTGGAACCTCGGCTGCCAGTATTATACTGCAAAACAACAGTTCATTTTCTGGAGTCTAGAAGTAGTATATTTTTAAAGATTTTCAGCTACTTAACTACATTAAAATTTTAAGAGCACACCATAGCCAATAAATATTACCATTGCGCTTAACATTTTAGGGCAGTCCCTAGAAACCAGTTTAAAGACAAAGACTGCAAAGTTTCATAAAAACAGCATGAAAATATTTGTAGTTACTATTTAGCATATTAGCAAATTTGACATAAAACCTCATTTGAAGAAAATATTAAATTTTTCTTTTTTTACTAAATACTATGCACATACAAATGGCTTTTAATGAACGTAGAGACAAAAATAACCAATTTGGAAAAGCTGACAAAATGATTAATGCAATGAAGTCATAACAAATTTTGAGAAATGTTTACAAAAGTAGCCATTTTACAGTTTTCAAACACCTTAATTTACGGACTAGTGCAAAAACATAAGTAATTCCTCTTAAGTATGCAGAATCAAATTAACAGTTCAAAGCATTTAAAACCCCAGTACTTCTCGCAGTTACCAAAATGGAAAATAAGATTATTTTTAGCTAAGAATATGAAATCAAATTTAGTTGCGTACTAAGATCAGGACTATTAAAAAATACCTAGGTATGACAACTAGTTTGATCATTAAAAGAAAAAAAATCAACAATCATTTCGTTTATGGGACAAAGCAGAGGTTTTCAAAATGGATTCCATCCATGAAGCCCCAGGGCTAGAACTTTCCTAGAACTTTGACAAGACTTTTGCATGTGAGCACAGTTTGCCTAATTAATGCGGCAAAATTTTAGCAAAATTTTATTTTGTTTAAAAAAATCGAATTTTTAAACGCGGTTTACTAATTTAGTTTCAAGTAAATGAGTATTTTTCGGGTAAAATAAAATTACTGATCTAAATTAAGCGTAAATACTCAATAATAATAAAAAAAACAATACAGGCATGTCATTAAAAGAAATTCATTTCTGTGAATGTGTTACACTTTAAAATATTGCTGCTTTTGTTCATTATTCATAGAATACATATTTTAGAAAACCAAAAAAAAAAAAAGAGAAAGAACATTAGCTACCTTACCATTCAGTATTTTATCAAGATATTTTGTACTGTAATAAAATGAAGATTCAATAATAGTTCGTTAAACTTGAGTAAGATGAATCTTGGTAACTTTTTTTATTTTATGAAGTTATTTTAAGATAATTATTTACTCTAAGGGGGTTCCTCAAAGTGTAAATGGTTAAATAGCACTCGAAGTTTAATACAGTGCCCGCTATTAATAAAATCACTGGTTTATAAACTCAGCAGTTTTATAAAATCAAATCTGGAAGAACAGAATCCTTACTACATCAAAACATGTTAGAACCATCCTTTAATATAATCATTAGCGCCGTTTTATAAAATCAAGTTTTCCGAGATTTATGTTAAAAACGGGTGGAGGGGGGGAGAGAAAGCTAGATTTTTCTTGTCTGAATAAAACCAGAATTTTCTTTTTCTCTTCAAGATTCAAAGAAGACAAACCTGCAGGTGCGGATTGCAGATTTTGAGCGGTTGGATTAAATTCTTTTTTATTTTGTTTAAAATTTAAAACCTTTTCTTTTTGTAATTGTAGATATATGCCGGTTTATAAAATCAACCGCTAAATGAAATCAAATATCCTTGGAACAAACGTGATTTTAATAAGCGGTGAGTTCTGTACAAGCATTAGGTTTCTCTAATTACTTGTACCACTCTAAATAGCGCTGTTTTTCGCAGTTCGAAGAAAAATAGATAAAAAAAAGTAACAATATCAGAAAATTAATGCTCCATTTCAAAATAGTAAGTCTCAGTGTTACATTCAAATTTAATCAACAGTCGCGTATTTACAATTTAAACAATCCTTTAAAAAAGAGAAACAAACAACACTCCGATTGGTCTCGAGCGTGTCCGATAAGAGGCAGATAAAAAACGAAGAAAAAAACTGTCCTTTTAAACGGTTTGGGGTCAAGTTCGAGAAAAGAACACTCCGCAAATGGACGGCCACAGAAAAGCAGAACACAACACTCACGACTCGCTTGAACTTGCGTGGGCTCACAACTTACGCACGTGAGTCCCGAGCTTACAAGTCTCAAAGTGATACCAGCAGAAGACGTCCCTAACAAAAAAAAATTCTGTGAATGAAACCATTTAAACTTACCTTATCAGACGAGAGGAGACGGTATCCTTCCGAGATTTTTTCACATAAAGAGAGGGAAAACAGCGACGGTTTCTCTCTGGAGTTCTGTTTTTACTCTTCGGCTGTGTTAGGCTCTAGGCCTGTGACCCCAGCAATTCGTCGGCGAGAGAAGCAGCGGCGTTGTTGCCCTAAACCTGTATTCTCGTCGGACAACTTGCCAGTCTACTGAGGCTGCTTTTCTGCAACAACGAGTTGTTGGAGCCCAGACTTCGTTTAGTAAGAGGCAGGTATCGGAATAGGGGGAGAGGGGGGAAGGTCTACCTGTGGAGCCGCAAAGTCGCCAGGTTTTCCGCCACGGAGAAAAGAATAGGGAGGATTCGGTCGCCAACATGAGAAGTTCGCTACAAACGAATCCCCGTCTTATAAGGAACAACTCTTGATCACTCGAAGTCCCAAGGGACTTTCAAGTAGTCGAGTCGTTTAGAGTCAAAACCAGTTGAGTCCACTTGTGATCAAAACTAATTTTATTTTCAAAAAACATAAGGTTAAAAGCTCCTTTACCCGTAGCTTAAGGCAATAGATAAAAAAGAAACTAGATGTCAACAAAAAGTGAATATAAACTAAAGGTTTTAAAAACCAGTTAGATCCATTGTTCCGCTTTCGGAACTATGGATTTTCAAAAATGGATTAACTGCAGAGAAAATTACAACGTTAATTAGGCACAAATAAGCAGGGATACTGCAGACACGTGTTTCGGTGTTACAAGGAACGCCTTTTTCAATGCAAAAAATTTTTGAGCTTATGGATGCACAGACACCCGACACTGTGCATCCATAAGCTCAAAAAATTTTTTGCATTGAAAAAGGCGTTCGTTGTAACGCCGAAACACGTGTCTGCAGTATCCCTGCTTATTTGTGCCTAATTAACGTTGTAATTTTCTCTACATCAATAGCACAAAGGTATTTGTAAACTTTATAGATTAACTGGTTTTGATTCTGAACGACGCATATTGTACCATTAAAAAAATATAATCTATGGTTACAATGTTTATACTATATATATATATATATATATATATATATATATATATAAAGCTCTAGAGGTTGATCTCTTCTGTCGCCTTAAAGAACCTAAAATTCCGAAAATTTAAAAAAAACTTGTAAATTACAAAAAATAATAAATAATACCAAATATTGTCTATGATTTTGAGGCAGCGCTTAAAAGCCTAGATTTTTGCATTAAATTAAAAAAAAAAAAACAATTATAACTCACGTTCTGCTTTAGAACATTCGAATAAATTTTGTCTGATGCAGAAAAATCATAGCGTTCTATCGACATGAAGTACTTATTTGTGCAAGCATTTTTTCGCCCTCATTTTAGAGCAAAGATGCTTTCATATGAGGCTAAAATGCTGCTTTTAATTAAAAAAAAACTAATAATTAATAGTTAATTAAATAACTATCTAGTTTATGTTACCCGTGTCATCATAACGAATCAAAGTTCTGTTCGCACATTGCTTTTATAAACGTCTTTATATCTTAAATGCATGATTATTTGAGTCGCCCAGAAAATAAAAGCTACTTTTTTGCAAATTTGACCAAAATTTTAAATGTCTCAAACATTAGCTAGCTGCAACTCTCAGAAATTTGAAACCGTCAGCTATGGCAAAACTAGTCAAGTTTGCTGCTTTTCACGCAATCTTGCAACACTGCGCATCAAGCACTATTGCAAATAAAATATCCCCAGATCCTGATTACCAAAAAGGCTCGGGAAGCTTGAGATTCCTCTTAAAATTTTCAGGGGGCCTAAAAATGACTGCAAACTAGTGATTTAAATTCTAGTTTATGTTTTAAATCTATATATATAAAAATGAATGTTGGTGTGTGTGTGTGTTCCCTAAGATCTCAGAAACTACCCGGGAGATTTGACTGAAACTTTCACCGTTTGTTCCTTTTGGTACTGGGAAGGTTTAGAGACCAGTTTCAACAAAATCCGATGGGTAGTCATTTTTTTATTTCAATTTTAGACCTGATTCTGTCTTTGTAATTTCAATTTAAAACTCCATTTTCGAAGGCTTTCATCAATCCAATCGAGTATTTAGTGTATCAACTCAACTCTCTGGCAGATAGTTGGGATTGTTTGCTTGCTACCGTAAATTTGGCGATCTTTTAAATCGCGCCAAGAGCCCTCAATAATGTAAGTTTTCCCAGTAACTATCTCAAGTATAAAGGATAGAAAAGGTATTTGATTAATAGATTAATCTTTTGTCAAAAACAAATGAGATTCAGTTTCATATTTCGGAACTCCATTAGATTTGTAGAGGCTTAGACGTCATGCATTATTTTCCAGACGAACACTATTTTGTTCTTTATGAAGTATGTTGCTATATTTTCTCGCCAAACATCCAATCAATAGTTCGTTTTCATGTCCATACTATTTGCTATGATATACCGCAATGTTGGAAATTATTTTAACGCCTTACGAATGGTGTACATTTACCGCCAAATATAATATTCAAATTGATTTCAGATCGCCAAAAAGTAATTGATCAGTACATTTTTACAGTGTAATTGTTTATATGTAAATTTTTCTTTATTATTGTTCACCGTTTTTTTTCTTTTTTTTTTTTTTTTTAATTTAAGGGAGCAGTTGACAGTCTACTTTTTTGAATTGATCAGTGCATTTTTATAACGTAACTGTATATCTGTATTTTTTTTTTTTTTTGTTCACCATGCTTTTTTTTTTCTGAACTTATGGGAGCAACTGATGGTCTACTTTTTTGGATTGATCAGTGCATTTTTACAACGCAATTGTACATGCGTAAATTTTTATTTATTGTTGTTCAGCGTGCTTTTTTTTTTTTTTTTGAATTTAAAAGAACAATTGATGGTCTACTTTTGTAAATATGTATATTTCTCTTTATTACTGTTCACCGTGTTTTTTTTTTTTTTCTTTCTTTGAAGGAGCAATTGATGGTTTACGTTTTTGGAATGTCCAGTGCATTTTTAGAACGTAATTGTAAATGTGTAAATTTCTCATTGTTATTATTCACCGTGCTTTTTTTTTTTTTTTGAATTTAGAAGAGCGATTGATGGTCTACCTTTTGGACTGTCCAGTGAATTTTTGTAACGTAATTGTAAATGTGTACATTTCTTTTTATTTTTGTTCACCGTGCTTTTTTTATAACTTTAAAGTAGCTATTTGTGGTCCAGTCACATTCTATTGTAAATATGTCAATTTCATTTTATTACTATTCACTGCTCTCTCTCTCTCTCTCCTTTTTAAGTAATTTAAAAGAGCTATTCATGGTCCAGTTACATTATACATTTTATGTGTCTCTACATTTTATTTTCAAAACGAAGATCTTTTTTCACGATTTGTGGAGAGCTTCTTCGTTTTGATGTGTAAACAAAATTTCTATCTAAAATCAAATTATGCGTAAAGTTTTTCATTGTTCAGTATTTTTCAATTTTTATAAAAATAATTGGTGGCCATTTTGTAGATTGTTCAGTGCGTAATTTCAAGATTGCTTGATTTAGAATTTTAAAAAATCTTTCATGCTTATTTTCAACAACGCTTTATAGATTTTTACATCCAAAACACCATGTGGAGACGAAATATACATCTAGGCAGAACAACGTCTGCCGGGTTCTGCTAGTACATATATAAAGTTAATTGTAAAGATAAAACTGGTTCAATAACATTTTCCCGGAAAGTTTTTAAAGTGTCATGTGGGATTTCGCCCAATTTTTTACAATGTACTTTTATTAAGTTTCATTAATTTTATTAAGTAATAAATTTAATCTAGCATCTAACAGAATTGCAATGCAATACGTAATGTATGAAAATTCTATATATTAGTGGAAGAAGAAGAAAGAATTTAATCTGAATTCTGCTTGGGCCGCTTTCAAAAATAATAGTTGTACCCTTTGCGAAATTTGTTTCACTGTCTCAAGAGTATAGTGATATTACCCCCCTTGATTCAAAAAGCAGGGGGCCTCAAAACGAGACAAAACTTCCCCTAATTTCAGACATTAATTGGGCCCTGTGTTTCTGAGTATCCCCCTCATGCAAGTTGATAAGCAACTCAATGCGCTGAAGGAAAACTTTTTCTCTCTTTTTTGGCTGTATTTTTATGTATAAGACAAAAACGAAACTTCCGTAAAAACTTCGACTTAAAAGGAGTACGTTCGACATATAGAGACAACTTTGTATTGAAAACACTTAATTATTTTGAGACCGAATGAAACTTCTACGTAAAGGAACGTTTGAGTTAGCGAATAAAACTTTTTAAATAGTCCGTGGAGTTAGTGCAAACATATTTCACTTCCGGATACCAGTCTGAAATTTTATGTGGGGCTTAAATTCACATAGGAGGACAAAAAAACGCCGGGAGACACTTGATCGGAGATCAAGGTCATTCCGTGATGACGTCATCAAAATGGCCGCTTTTACAGGTAAATACGTTCGTTTAACTGCTTAAAACTCCATCATAGATTAAAATATTGCAAAACTCAAAGATATAATCTGAAAGCTCTTTAAAAGAGCTATTTAGAAAGATTTAATTTTTCTTTCTGAGGTCAAGGTCCCACCTGTAATGACGTCATCAAAATGGCCGCTTTTACAGGTAAATACGTTTGTTTAACTCCCCCTAAAACTCCATCATAGATTCAAATATTGCAAAATTCAAATATATCATCTGAAAGTTCTTTAAAAGAGCTATTTAAAAAGATTTAATTTTTCTTTCTAAGGTCAAGGGCCCACCTGTGATGACGTCATCAAAATGGCCGCTTTTACAGGTAAATACGTTTGTTTAACTCCCCTAAAACTCCATCATAGATTCAAATATTGCAAAACTCAAATATATCATCTGAAAGCTCTTTAAAAGAGCTATTTAAAAAGATTTAATTTTTCTTTCTAAGGTCAAGGGCCCACCTGTGATGACGTCATCAAAATGGCCGCTTTTACAGGTAAATACGTTTGTTTAACTCCCCCTAAAACTCCATCATAGATTCAAATATTGCAAAACTCAAATATATCATCTGAAAGCTCTTTAAAAGAGCTATTTATAAAGATTTAATTTTTCTTTCTGAGGTCAAGGTCCCACCTGTAATGACGTCATCAAAATGGCCTCAAATGACGTCATCACAGGTGGGCCCTTGACCTTAGAAAGAAAAATTAAATCTTTCTAGATAGCTCTTTTAAAGAGCTTTTAGATGATATATTTGAGTTTTGCAATATTTGAATCTATGATGGAGTTTTAGGGGGAGTTAAACAAACGTATTTACCTGTAAAAGCGGCCATTTTGATGACGTCAGTACAGGTGGGACCTTGACCTCAGAAAGAAAAATTAAATCTTTCTAAATAGCTCTTTTAAAGAGCTTTCAGATGATATATTTGAGTTTTGCAATATTTGAATCTATGATGGAGTTTTAAGCAGTTAAACGAACGTATTTACCTGTAAAAGCGGCCATTTTGATGACGTCATCACAGGTGAGCCCTTGACCTCAGAAAGAAAAATTAAATCTTTCTAAATAGATCTTTTAAAGAGCTTTCAGATGATATAGTTGAGTTTTGAAATATTTAAATCTATGATGGAGTTTTAGGGGGAGTTAAACAAACGTATTTACCTGTAAAAGCGGCCATTTTGATGACGTCATTACAGGTGGGCCCTTGACCTCAGAAAGAAAAATTAAATATTTCTAAATAGCTATTTTAAAGAGCTTTCAGATGATACATTTGAGTTTTGCAATATTTTAATCTATGATGGAGTTTTAAGCAATTAAACGAACGTATTTACCTGTAAAAGCGGCCATCTTGATGACGTCATCACGGGAGTTCATGACCCCTGATCAAGTGTCTCCCGGCGGTTTTTTGTTCTTATATATGTACCTAAGCTCTGTACCAAA
>JAXGGA010017099.1:0-25133 GCA_038373865.1 Uloborus plumipes | reverse complement strand
TTTTGATAAATCGTTGACGATAATCGGTTAGTAATTGAAGCATGAGAGAGGAGGGAAAGGAGAGAAAAATACTATGCATGAAAAATTTCTGAAATGAGGCATACTTCATAAAGTTATTTTAGGAGTAAAACTAAAAACCCCATGTGATCTAGCGGTTGGGAATACTGCTTTTGACCCTAGTGACCGAACTCGATATCTAAGATGGGAAGAAACAGACAACTTATTTTTAAAAAAAAAAAAAAAAGAGAGAGAGAGACAGAGGAAAAAAATAGCGTGCAAAACACACTCATTAAAATTATAAAAACACAGTTAAAGCAAAATAATAGCAAGCAATTAAAAAAATTTAAATTGTAGCTTTCAAAAAAAGGAATACAGCAACATATTAGTTAAAATAATTTTTTTTATTAAATTTTTGCAAATTATCAGCCAGGAAAAAGTCATATTACAATGACACAACTTGAAAAGATTCGAAAATGAGTTTGAAAAAAAAAAAAGCAATCTGTACCGATTTTATAAATAAGCCTAAGTATTCTTGTTTGCCATAGCATTTAAGTGAAAAGTTTATGAATCTAGTTTGAGACAAGACTTATGCATTCAGATTAAATACTCCTACACAAATTACGTAATGCAAAATAGCTTTTAGACAAGAATAAATGATATATTTTGTTGCATTATGCATTGTAAGACTTTGGTGGTTACTTTCGTGCATTTAGCACTTAATTTCTTTCTGATATGATTATGAATGACAAATGCTTGAAAGAAACATTTAGAAATTCAATTTTTTGATTTATGAAGAAAGATAATTAAATTCTATACAAAAAACCCCATGGTTTAATTTATGGGCGATTCTCTGTAAACTGGTAATTGGCTGTCCGGACTGAGTATTTTAAAAATAATAAAGTGTAGTAAAGTAATTATCGCGCTTAATACAAGTAGAGCATTAATACTTTATGGCCCAATTGTATTTGGAGTGAAAACAGTTTAATTTTTTTTTCTAGAAATTATCTAAGGGCCAAAAACACAGTCCCCTGGCTGTCCCAATCCCATAGTTTAATTGTGCAAGATAGTATTTCAAAAAACCTATTAACACCACATAAATTTGGCAATTAATATATAAAAATAGAATAATGAAGCTATATTTTTCTTATGAAATAAGGTATAATTACGTATTTCTAAAACGTAAAATTGTCATGTAAATTCTGTCCGGAGTTTTTTCAAACAGTCCCCTGCAACAAATTCAAATCTGTAATACGAAAAATCTATAACTTTTGCAAATTCTTTTTGGCATGAAGTTTAAAGTAATCAGTGTGAATTTGTCGAAATCGCCGAGAACGGTGTTGAAACGCTACTTTGCTTAGTTTGAGAGCCACATTTGTGATGAAAGTATGCATCAGGGTCGTTGCGAAAACATTCCTCTGGGACGTGATTTTATTAATGTCAATTAATTTAATTATAAAACATATTAGTTATTATGTCCACGATTTGTGCCTAAATTTATAGGTAGTCTCGTAACTAATTGAATCGTTTATTTCGAAAAGGTAACATCTCTATTTTGATCTCCTCTGTCTCTTTAGAAAATGAAACAGCTCACGGTTATATATTTGAATGTCATAATCAATGGTTATTTGGTAAATTATTGCAGTAATTGTGTACTTAACTAAAGGCATTTTTTCATTGATTATGACATTCAAAAATATAACCGTGTGCTGTTTAATTTTCTAAAGAGACAGAGGAGATCAAAATAGAGATGTTACCTTTTCGAAATAAACGATTCAATTATGTTTCAATAGTTTTGCAGATATTACGCAACAAAGAGCAAAAACACAGTCAGCTGGCACAGTCCCCTGCCTTGTTATACTAGGCGGGGGACTTACTCCCTATCATGATTTATCAGAAAAACACAAACTTCAATTGGCCCTCTTTTAAACCAAAGTAATAGATTCATTTTCTGAGCAATAGTATTATGATTATACGAACATTTCAAAAAACCGTGCCCGGACAAATTTCGTGCGAAAATTGACGAGTTTACAGAGAATCGCCCTTATACATTTTATTTTTTTCCTTGCATTATATGGCAGTGAGATAAAAAAAGGGGGGGGGGGGGATCGTGCATCTTTTTTCATCTTTCTCTCTCTCTCTCCTTCTTCCCCTCTCTTACAATAATCCAGATTTCGAGAAAATAGTATTTTCAAATTAAAATTATTTCTTAACGTAGTTAGTAATTACATCGAACTAAAAAAATATGCCTTAAAAGGGATCATACAAAATAGTATGATTTTATGCTTTTATACTTCTCTAAATTATTAATTTAGTAATGCCACACACATGGAGACGGTCACAATAAAATGTAACCCCCAGAAAGGGAACGGATGAGGGGGAAAAACATCCCCAGAGGCCTTGCATTTAACAATACTGGCAATCCCAAACACTGTTTTAGGCAAAAAAAAAAAAAAAAAAATCTTTCAGACAGTAATTTTGGCTCATAAATGGAAATAATCTTTCTTGTGATTTTCGTCACCCAATTTCGGGAAAAATTTGGTGCCGAATACTGAAAATTGCGACCGGAATTCCTCCGTGCCCCCTACCCCCTCTCTGCTTCACCCACACCTGCGTAATAATTCAAAGATAAAATAACTGCAAATGATATTCTGACGATTAGTTTCGGTCTGATTTCGGAAAATTTCAGATTTCAAAGAAAAAATTTCCAACAAGTTGGGGGGGCACGTGCCCCCCTGTGCCCCCCCCCCCGACGCTACGCTTATGTGTGTGTGTCTGAATCTTTTTTTCAGATTTCTTTTTCAATTTTATTTTTATTATTATATTTTAGAGAGCACCAGAACTTGAATTCGGTGCCATATACAAGGCGAAAATTGTTGAGTTGAGGTAGATATGCTTTTCTTAGTTCTATTTTTGTGATTTTTAGTTCCTCTGTTTTTCAGGTTATAAATGTTAAACTTGTTTAAATTTTTTAGAGAAACGGGTGTCATGGTCACATTATATCCAAGCATGAAACCTACTTTATTGCATAACTCTCAACTAGATCAAAGAAAAGTAAGTATTTTCCCTTTCTCATCTGTAAATAATGTTTTGAATGTCCCATGGCATTATTAACCTTTCATTAATGCCATGAATAAAATAAGTGACATTGCAGCATTGATGTTATTTTCATTGTATTTGCTGATAATTATTTAAAAAATAAGTTATGTGACATAAAAATTTGGAAAAATTATGTATTTTAAATATTGTAAATTAGAATAGGCATGAGGTTAATCTTATATGTTCTTTATAGTATATCTATCAGGAATGTTAAAAAACTAAAAATTTTTGAGAGGGGGGGGGAGATTCTCAATTTACTGAATGAAACTGAGTTTTTTTTACCCAATGATAAAATGCAATGTTTTTTTTTTTTTTTTTTAACATATGTAGTGTTAACCTTTTGGATCTGGGCTGTTTATATAGAAATTTTTCTTTCGACCCAGGTAGTACGACAGTTGAACCACAGATTTCTTTTCTATTGAAAAGAGCAGGTATAAACTGTCATACCAGACGTATGAAACCTTGAAAAAATCCCCAGCTCCAAAGGGTTCGAGTGAAAATCTCAACCCCGTCCTCTGAAAAAAAAAAAAGACTTATGGTACAACATGTGTACCGCCCGGTTTCTAAAGGTTAAATAGAAAGAAAATGGTTGTTGATGTAACAGTTGATGAAACTCAGTTACAACATTGTATTTATTGCTTAAAGTAAATGAAAATAGGAACATTATAAAGGGAACATTCAGAACGGAACATGACTAAACAATATGCAGGGAGCATACATGCGAGTATCTACTGGCGACTCAATTACTTCACTTCGTTTTTTTAACGTCTGAAGTGTAATCTAATGTCGCTAGATATTACAGTTGTATTTTGAAAAAAAAAAACCCCGTTTTTATGCTATTCAACACTTAAAGGAAAAACTTATAGTCACACAGCAGAAGTCCCGATGAAAGCCCTACAATACTGCCGTGAGATATTGAATCATTTGGATGCATAAAGTTTACGTTTTCTCTTCTAAAGTGTGTAACCACTGTTCTAATACACTTAGCATGTATACGTGTATAAAAATAATAACTTTCAGATTTTAAAAGAAAAAGCTAGAGAAAAATAAAAAATGAAATAGCACCTCTATGTTAATTTTTGACAGTTTTAAGCAATAGGCGATACAAGCTGGACAGATAAGAGTCTGTCGCCTGATTATGAAGTAATAACCTAGGCTAGATGCTAAGAACAAATGAAAACTAATATTCATCTGAATCAAAATTCTTTCTGCAAGCCTCAGAATTTATAAATGTATTTAATTTGGAACATATTTTGTGGATCATGTTGAACAATGTTTTGAATACTTACGAATAGAGTTCATTTAAGATGTTATGGTTTGATCTCTTAAACCTGTTGACTTCTCCGAGACCTATTTTTAAAGTGCATATGCTCTGTAAGAGAAAATAATTTTTGCAATCCAAAATTGAGTGTGACAAGCAATTTTTTATTTAAATCATGCTTACATTTCATCTTCAAATTGCTTGTCACTAAAGAAATTTAAACACAAAATTGATTATATAAAAAACCGAAATTGTGAGTAATTGAAGTTCAAAGTGTTATTGTTGCAGCTCTTTTGTTTTCTGGTTTTGTCTTTAAGTGAATGTATGAAGTTGATTGAATGACATCTACTTTTTGATGCATCAAGTTTTATTTGCTTACCTGTATCCATTACTTTGTCCAGAGTGTTTTTTCAAAAAATGAAACACAGCCCCTTCATCTTCTAAACCAGGGCTTTCCAACCTACAACCCGCGAGCAGATTTTTTCCGGCCATTTTCATTAAATTAATCAGAACAGTGACGATCTCATAGTGAATATGTCAAATAATAAATAAAAATTTATTCAAACTTGAATGTTGTAGTTGTGAAAACAGTAACCTTTATTAGATCCAGTTCTCTTAAACATCGCCAATTCATCGTAATCTACTTTCATTTTACAGTTCTCTCCCGGAAAAAGACTTTAACAGGGTTCGTACGCTCCTTACAAACTCCTTATTAACTCCTGCTTTTTAACAAAAGAAAATAAGGGCCCTTAAAACTCCTGAATTTTGCCATCATCTCCTTACAAACTCCTTATTGTTTTTTTTTCTGTTTATGCGTGTTATTTTTCTGTTAAGTATTTTCTTCTACCACTAATCCCAAAGGGTGAATTGCGTTCGGATATTATACCTGAATTCCGGTATTTTTCTTAAGGTATCTCACTACGTTGGAGCAAGTTTTTTTAAAAAAATGACAAAACATTTATTTCTTTGGTGTTTTTAGAAAAAGGGGCATAAAATTAGTTAGAAAAAAATAATAAATAATGCCAACTATTGCATACTTTGTAGCAATGGGGCAATTTTTGTGTATTTTAGCCCAAAAATCGATAAATACTACATGGGCTGCCATGACCACAATTTTGCATGAAAATTAACACTTTTTTATTTATAGATTCACAATAACACACTTTAGGGCCTGAACTAGAATTTAAGTTATAGTTATTACTGATTTGGAGATATGCACATAAACGCACTGTAGATATTAAAATATTGGTGATTTCGTAAGTGTTACAATAATTAAATTAGTATAGAACTCGTGTATTTTACTTTATATTCATAACTCTAGTTCAGGCCCTCCACAATATCATTATAAAGAGACATGGTAAGTTTCGAGCAAAAATATCCATAATTTACAGATTTATGGAGTTTGTAAACCAATAAAATCAACGAAAAATCCATTCTGAGATAAATGAAGTTAAAGATTTTTATTTAAACATATGAAGCCATTCCTACCTATATCAATTTAAAAAGCACCATCAACCAACTACACATTTTTCAGACTGTTACAGTCCAGTTGTAATATTTTAATATTTTTAATTTCTTTTTATCAATAATAAGAGTTGAAATATTTTCTAAATTTTGTTTTATTTTGAACATCAGGTCCTACTTACGGTACAAAAAACAGCCGTGGATCCAAATTAAAATGACTTTTTCTCTGTTTCTAATTATGGTAGGAACAAAATTCAAAAAGTTTCCGATTGAAAAAAGTTCATATTTTCTAAATCAAACATAAAAAAAAGTTTGAAATTTTAGCCGAAAATCGACTTTTCAAGGTGGTGAGATACAGGAAATCTAGTATTTTTCGCTTTTATCTTCCCACATTCGAAATTTTTATTCTTACTCCAAATTTTCCACGATTATATTGATAATAATTTATAATTTTTATCATCTAGACCTGTTAAAATAAAATTCTAAAATTGTTTTGAGTTAATACATTCTTTAATTTGCCATTTTTATACTTTTGATGCCTTCATTTTCAATGATGCAATCTCTTTGCATCAGATTTGAGAATCAAATTTTCTTGATTTTTGATGTTTATTTTACTTTGCAAAGGGGAAAATAAATAAAATGTCTTTTTATTTCTGTTAAAATTGAAAATAAAAAAATTTCAAGCGAAATTCTGTGTTCCCTATGAGAGGTAAAAAATTAAAATTGTAATCACTTTTAGTTTAAATTTGCCTTCAATTACGTTGATTGCTATTAGTAATATGCTTATCATAGAGCTTTAAAATGTAAATTATGTTAATTTAATGTTACTTTAATAATTTCTTAAATATGCCATTTTTTTCTTTTTTGTTTGTTTAACGTGCTCATTATGAAAATCGCGATCTCTTTGCATCCGCCATTGAAATAGTACTTTTTGCATTTATGATGTTTACTATTCTCTGTCAAGGAGTAAACAACTAAAATTTCATTTTATGTTTTTGTTTAAATCATAAAGTCGAAAAGTTTAAAGCGGAATCCTGTGCATTTTCAGAGCGTCAATCGTCAAAAAGTTTAAGGAATTTGAAAGTTATTTTGGCTTCTACTATCTTATCTATAATTATCAAAACAAAAATATTAGCTTATTATTTTTATTTTTATAATTTTACTTTTTTATGTGGATTCTAGTTTAAAAAATTATTAATAAGTCTTTGTTCTTTAGAAAGTATTAATTTTCAATCAGACTTTTTTTAAACATTTTTTTTTTAATTTATTTTCAAAATGAAATATTTTTTAATGGTTAACCCCCCCCCCCACTTGAATTTTATTTTGAGTCCGCTAATATTCAAGAAGTAGTAAATAAATGTTTTTGACTTTAAATTTAATGCGTTATGCAATGCATTGTTGGAAACAAATAAATGATACAAGACTTGTGAAATTTTTAATAAGTGTCTTGTTTTTGAGAAAGTACTAATTTTCAATCAGTCTTTTTTTTTTTTTCATTTTTGAGCGTTTTTTTTATTCATTCTCAAAATAAAATATTTTTCTATGGTTATCCCTCTCCCCCCCCCCTCCTTCGGTATTTGAATTTGTATTTAGAATCGACTTTTATTCAAGAAGCAGTAAATTCATATTTCTTTCAATTTAGTGTTTTATTCAATATATTGTTGCAAAAAATAAATAATACAAGACTTGTGATTTTTTTTTTAAATATGTTAAAAAATGCGTCTTTTAACTAGAAAACACTCCTTAAAAATTTAAATTTGCTCCTACAAAACTCCTTACTTTTAATTTTCAAATTTGAGTATGAACCCTGTTTAAGAATATAAAAAGTCACACTTGAGTTATGTTTTCTCTTTTTGGGTCTACCTACAAGTGTGAACAGACATTTTCAAAAATGAAGTATGTTAAATCTAAGTACAGATCCTCTTTCTCAAATGAACATTTAAAATCAACTTTAATGATCAGAACTATAAAGTTTGACCCTAAATGGACTGAAATTTTAAGAGGCAAACAAATGCAATCTTCTCATTAAAAATTGTCCTAAGCGTTGCACTTGCTCTGTCCTCATTTATTGTTAAGTTTCTTATCATCATTAATACATAAAATTCATTTAATAAAATTGTAGTACATTGCAATAGTTTTCTGAACTGCTCTCTAAATTTTACGAGTTTCCGTAATATTACAAAAAAAAACATCTGAACTGAACTATTTTTGGACCGTTGGCCCGCCTCGCTTCCAAAAATTTTCAATTTGGCCCCCGAGTAAAAAAGGTTGGAGACCCCTGTTCTAAACCCTTCAATTGCAAAGCAACCTCTATCCTGAAGAACCAATTTTTGCCTGATTATTATTTGGGCCCTTAGAGGTTTCACTGTATTATGCTTACCAATACTATTCAAAAGTTAGTAATTTATTTTTTGCCTTTAGATTAGCCATCCATCTGCCTTAGGGTTGGAAGTTGATCAAGAAATTCAAGTAAAATATTTTGGGAGGGATCCTGCTAGTGGCAACATGAGGCTTTCACGCAAAGTTCTTCAAGCAGTTCCATCACAAGTTGTACGCAATTTTGTTGGAGAAAATGTATCAAAAGTAGAGAGCACAAATTCTGCTGAAGCAAAGAGCTGAAAAACGTTCACAATTTTATAAATATTGTTGTAAATAAATCTGTTTTTATTAAATCATTCTTTGAAGTTTTATTTTCTGATTTCATCAGAGAACAACACAGGGCATTCGCCAAATGCAACAGAATCGAAAAAAATTCTGATTTAGCTAAAGTTTTGACTAACAGAAAATTCTTTTAGGAATTAAGTAGTTAAAATTATTCTTTGACTAAGATTTTTGAAATGTGGCTATAGAACCAACTAACAACTTGAAATCCTCAGTTCAGGCCATGAGAATAAATACCTAAGTATGAAACTTCTTATAACTTTGTGTCACATCAATTCCTCATATATTTATTTATTAAAATGTACAGTTCTAAATCATCTTTCAATGTCATTTATTATGTGAATAATTTAAACCTTAAGCCT
This sequence comes from Uloborus plumipes, assembly GCA_038373865.1. Lineage (NCBI taxonomy): Eukaryota > Metazoa > Arthropoda > Arachnida > Araneae > Uloboridae > Uloborus > Uloborus plumipes. The sequence goes on along the minus strand of JAXGGA010017099.1, from coordinate 16,289 downwards.
CCTAGGGGCAGAACCACATGCACAATGTTGAACTACATAAAACAGCACTAGTAGAAGTTCGAGAATCGTTTGCAATTTTAAATTAATTAATGTAATTTTGCACCTTTTTGGAATTAGGTGGGATTATTTACCGTTTAGAATGTTTGTGATGCCCAGATTTTTAAAAACTTAGAGACAACATAAGAGAAACTTAACGTACACACAAAATGTCACTATCCCAACCTCAAGAATAGTCCTAATCAGTGAAAGCAAAAGTATGTTGATTAATAAACTGAACAAAATTCCTGGGGGGAATTACCATAATGTTTTTATAAAAATATTTTTGAACAATTTACCTCTAATAGTATATCCAGGGCCGCGCCAAGTCTGATCGGCGCCCTCGTGCAAATGTCTTCTGAGCCCCTTATGTAGTAGCGTTCGATAGTTAACACCAGCAGTTATGTTTTATAGACAAATATAACTTAGAAAAAATAAGTTTCGTGTATAATTTGTGTTTTTTAAAAAGAGTACACAACTTGTGTTTTTACCAAACTGAATATATTGATTTCTCAAAGCCCTCCCCCCACCCAACCACCAGCGACTGACCTGGTTTTCGAAAATTGCAGCCAACTCTCATTTCAGGCACAGGACATCTCCGCCGCAACGTAGGACATTTCCGCCGCAAAGTTTATCTCCGTCTTTCCCCCCGTGAGACATCTCCGCCGCGTCTCTCCCTGTACGAAAGGACAAATCCCCCGATTGAGCTGGTAGAGTGCAATATTTGGCAAAGTTTAAATTGATTTTCACTGCATTGCGTGTGTTTTTTTTCTCTTTGACTTTTTTGCGATTTCCCCCTAAGTAGTCCGGGAATAAATTTCGTTTTTTAGATTAGGTCTTTGTCGCCAAAAGAAGATGCGTCGCCTAAAAGTCAACAATAATAAGTATTATAAGTTTCAAATAATCTGCTCGTGCGTGAGGACACACACACGACTTTCTTACTGCAAATAACTAAAAAATTTGGGGGTAAAAACAACCGACGTTTTCGATATGAGCTATACGACACCTAGTGTCAAGTGCTCGAGCACCATTGAAAAGGATGCGTTTATTCTGTTGAGGCCAATCTGGATAGAATAAAAATTCATTAGCAGAAACATTTCTAAGCTGAAATGTGAAAATCTTAACATTGAAAATAAACTATTAACAAAATCTAACAATTTAAGTGATTAAAAATATCGTTAAACATTTAACAAGAAAAATATAAGAATAACTCTGAATTTTAACTACTGCTCATAAAACCAAACTACTACTCGTCAAATACTACTCATTAAAGTTTTCAGATTCACTTAAGTTCCTATCGAGCGTAACGTCCGGTTTTTTGTGTAGCCAAAAATCGGAGCATCACAAATATTTAATTTTGGTATACCCTGTACATTTTTACTTCATTTCTCAAAGTTATTTCGAGTTCAATAGTTCCTTTAATACACCCCATTGTGTTTTGGAAAAAGAAATATTTTAAACTAGCAAAAATACCCGGCTTTGCATGGGTCAGTAATAATATTGAGAAACAATTTAACAACATTAAGTATTATTATGTCACTAATTTCTGTCACAGAGAAATAGTCATCAAACGCTGAGATACTATTGCTGACCATAAAATGACGCTAAAAGTTTTGGTCCTAAATGATTTCAAAATTAATGGGGACATTTGACAATTATTTGTGTAAAAACGCAAATTAATGGTAAAGTTAGTCTTGTTTAAGGGTTTTATTAATTTAGTATGCGGATTACTTTACGTTTTGACATAATATTAAAAAGGTCTTTAATGGATACATACGGAATCAGCCAGCAAAAGAAAAAAAAACAACTTTTCAAATGTGGGAGTATTATATCGATGTTTAAGATTTTGCTACAGTCAATAAATATCAGACAATAATGGTTTAATTTTGGTTACGTGATGTAAGAAATAAAGTACTATTAAGTAGTCCTTGGCAAAAAAATTGGTGTCAGTTGGAAAAAATGCCGAGAATCTCAGTTTTTAAAATCTTCTTGCAACAAATTTGACAAAATTCCTGTTCAATTGGATACTAAGTAACTGTTCAATTGTAAGTACCCGGAGAAAGTGTACAATCAACGCAAACAAATTTAAGAAATACCGATAAGTTGTACTTAAAGCTCCATCAAATTGGAAAATAATGAACCTAATCCATTTATTAGTTGCCAATCTCTTCAAGCGATTACATTACCGATACTCTAAAACACATATTTACAAAACTCGCGAAAATGATTGATGCAGTGAATAACCTACTAATAAAGGAATACAATTTATTCTACAAATTAATATTTGCACGTTTCAAAGCACAATAAAAACACATTGCTCAAGGATAAATATTCTACTTAAAACTAAGACTTCAAAATGTTTGAAAATACAAATGGTAAAAGCTCGTTAGAAATCGGGCGCGCGAGAGTTTCCAATGTCTATGTAAAAGCCTGGATATTACCATGAAGCTGAAAAAAAAATTACTTTTTTGATTTGACTTAAGAAAAGCCTAGAAAGTTTAATGCTTAAAGTGGAAATGATACACGCAATTCTAGCTATCGACAGGGAGTTGAGATGTGCACTAAATACTAAATTAGTTTGTTGGAAGCCTTCGCGGATTTATGCGAAAAATGTACCTTAAATTGGAATGAAAAAAGTGCTACCAATCGAACTTTTTCGAATATCGTTAAAAATTATAGCCTATGTGTTATTCTGATGTATAAGCTACATTATGGGAAAAGTTTCATTAAAATCCATTCAGTAGTTTTTGCGTGAAAGAGGAACAAACATCCATCCATCCACACAAACTTTCGCATATATAATAGTAGTAAGATATCAAAGTTTAAGCAGCTCTAAATATCTCTAGAATTTGCATTTGATAAATAATTAATCACACTTTTTTGTCTATCAAAATATGACAACAGGGTGTGATTATATTTCTGAATTGACATATAAAGTGGAGGATATTCCCATTAAAATTGGAAACTGAAATATTTCCCGGAAAACCAATAAAATCCGTACAAGTAAAATGCATTAAATTTAATATGAAATACAAATGCATTGTCCAAAGGTATTTTTTAAAAAAACTAGTGGTTGAAGCAAAGAGGAGATAATCATGTAATTATGGTCAAATTGTTGCTTTTGAAACTTAAAAGTTTACCTAAAATGTTGTCTATAATATGTAAATATATTACGCACAAGTAAATAACATGCATTCATGCTTACCGTATTTTTTATGCACGATAACATAAAGCAGTGGAATCACCACGAACAATCGTTAAAATACTAAAATACATTGCACTAGAGAAAATCCCACCTAGAATTGATTCAACAGAAGGAAGAAACCTCTTGAAGAGCAGAAGATTTGCTTGTAACCTTATAGATATGCTGAAATAGTATACACTGCAACTCATTCCGAAGAAAAGTGCTGATGTATGCATTAACATCACCTGTTTCCAGTGTAAAAGATTAAGCTTTTGAACAGCTTGTTTAGACGAAACAAGGCAATAATTTTTCCTTTATAGGTAGGCAGCGAGACGGATTGCTTGTCTCATTGAGCAATATAAAGTCATCGCCAGAGTTCGTTTTAATAAAAAGTTCAATTTAAATTTTTTTTTGGATTTCTTACTTTGTTCATTTATTTTAAGATTTTTTTACAAAAAATGTTTGGGGCTTTTTTGGTCGGTAGAGCTAGGCGCCTTTTAAGCTCTGGCGCCCCCGTGCGCCGCACGTCTTTGCACATTGGCGCGGCCCTGAGTATATCAAATGCTAAAACATAAACACGCATGTGAACTAACATGTAATAAAAAGATACATTAGACACATTTGAAAATGAAGCAACATTTATTTAAAATTGTTAAAGAAAAATTACCGAACTAAGTAAAATTTTGGGAGGTGACAGTGATCTCCCATTGATGTATTGTGGTCCTGTAGATGTTTAAAATTGGGTTGATTATCAGTGTTAGAAATCATTAAAACATCTTACTGGTCTATAATTACAATAAACATGAATATGTACTGGTCCACATTAAATTTAACACTAAATACCTAACCATATTTTTAATTGTTCAAGTAAATAAATATGAGATTAATCTCAACCCCTTCAAAGTTGGCAGTCCCACAGACTATCACTTATTTTAAAAAAAAATTGTATAACAGTCTGGGACAAGCAGTAATCTTGAACGATGATTATCATTTCCAAACTGCTTAAGAGTTGTTGTAATTGTGTTGGAAAATTTTGAAGTGAGCAATAACAATTTCAAAATAAAACCCTTATATTGCTCAGCAAAAATAGCTATGGAGAACAAGGACTAAAAAGTATTATAGTATACTGTAGTTTTTTGTACTATACTGTATATATTTTGAATCTGGAACTAGCAAGTACCATACGACTAGAACCTGTTTATCTCGAAAATCTCTCTGTGTCAAACTTTTTCTATTTCTCGTCATTTGTAGCATAGTTTCAATGCTTTTTCCCACACTAAAATAGCTTTAAGGTTTCGTTTCTAGTCATTGAAATCCTATTTTGAAGTTGTCTCTGGGTGCTTCTCTACAATTTAAATTATTTCGGTAGAGGATAATATTAAATGTTCCAACATTTTTGAATGAGAATCACTGTAAGGTAATTTTCACCTTCAATTTTTGAATAAACATATTATTGATACAATTATTAAAATATTTAACGATATAAATGCAAATAAAAAATGTCAACTCTTTGCTTTTTTTTTATAAATGCTTACTTTTATAATTTTATTAATACCTCTGTATCTCGAATTTTTCTTGTTCCCTCAAATTCGAGAAAGACAACAGGTTTGACTGTAAATTGCAAACTGCAAAGAAGCATTCTTATGCATTTTTAATGCCATTAAAAATCTTAGTGGACAATGTTTCTAAATAAAACTTAAAAAGCAAAATACCTCAACTTATCTGTATCAAATCATAATCCCTGTACTAGATCTCTTATTTAGGCATGTAACAATTCGGATAAAACATAACTTCCGCATCTACATGTAATTATTATTTTTTTTTGAAATGCCTACATTAATGCTATTTAAAAATTTACTCCAAAACACAGCTGTATGCTAATTAAAATATAGACAGAAAAAGAAAAAATCTGTAACATTGTTTTATTTAACAGGCATAAATTACGTTTATACACACGAAATGGCTTAGAATATTACTGAAATAGATTGAATAACAGATAATTTGCCAGAGATGGAGCTGAAGCCATACCTCCTTCTCAAGATATTTAAAGTTACATAGTCAATTCCATAATAGCATTCACAATATCATTGCTATTGTTTCGAAGAGCTTTGATGGCTTTACCGCGGGAGACATTAGCCTGCGACATGACAAGCTCGATATCTTTGCTTTCCACTCCGCTATCATCAATTTCACCTTCCTCCTCCGATTCCTCTTCGATGGATTGGGATGCGATCGTTTGTGATGGCCCATCACCAGCCAAACCCGCTCCCTCGGGGGCTTTAAATTTTTCGGCAGCAGCCATTTGGGCTTGCTGACTTAAATCCTCGATTTTAGCTTCGCCGAACACAATGTAAGTATCGCCAGCAGGACTTTTATAGACATCAGGCTTAGTGATCACAAACAAGATATTTTTAGACTTCCGGATGGTCACTCGGCAGACACCTTGCACTTGTTTCAAGCCAAGCTTGGACATCAATTTTCTGGCCTTTTTTTCGCCACGACTTTGTTTTGCTTTGCTGACCAATTCTTCGCTCAAACCAGCCATTTGAGCCATCTGACTCGTACTTGATTGGGCTGCATTGTCTCCCTCATCTGCTTCTGGTGAAGATTCATCACTTTCGGATTCTGTACCGGATTTATGATCACCTTCGGTTTTTTCAACTTCCTCAATCGATAAAACTTCAGACACACTCATTTGAGGCATGTTAGTACAAATCAAAATAAAGACTAAATTGCAGAAGTCAAATTACAATAACACGAAAACGTGCTTCACGCAAATGGAGCCCGGAATCGGAAAAACAGGTGTTGCCGCAAAGATTATATTTCAAACAAATTCTTGATGCCATGGAGTGAAGAAAGCGCATAAAAAATTATAAGCCAAAAAAAGATAATAAATTGTGGGATATCTTCTTTAAAAAACAAGGGTGTTGCATTTTGATATCAATTTTCACTGAAAACGGTTCCCTGTTAAAAAAATTAAAAACATATTTATTAGCTCTAATTGTATTTAGAAGCCATTACAAAGAAAGGAAAAGTTTGAATTTCTTGTCGTATTCGCCTAAACTATTGAATTATTTTAATTTCAAAACGAAGCAAAAAAAAAACACTTATTTTTAATAAAAATTATACTGTACAGCAAAAAGAAGTTGGCAATCACCACTATCATCTGATTTGGAAAACGTGGTAAAGACGCGGCCGTAAAAAATGGGACCGAAATCCAAAAAGGGAGCTGAAAAACGTAATGTATACTTTTTCTTTCTTTTCAGATATTGTTTTCTTTCATACAAAGACGTTAATTTTTAATAATTACGTATTTTTAATGCCTATATTACCATCTTATTTCTTACAATCTTTAACATGGCGCACTGGAAATAACACTGCCTCGTGGTTTATCCTACATTTTTTTGGTTATTTTTTTTAATTGTATGATTTCGATTGCACCTTTTCGAACAAAAAATCTTTTATTTCTTATGATTTTTAATATTTCAGTTGTTAAAACTGTTAATGAATTTCTGACAGTAAGACATAATCGGCATGTATTTAGGCTTAATACATTGCATAATCAAGTAAAATATACTAACTTGTTTTTGTTTATCTTGTGTGTTTGCTATAAAATGTTTCATTTTGCAATTGTTTTCTTTTTCCATTGGCTTTCTTGTCCGTCATTAAAATCTACTTAAGTGACAATTGATTTGCAACAGCTTATTACATGGGCCAAGAACCATGCCTATCTGTGTCTCTCAATAAGAATCCACATTTGTTATTTTTCATAAAATTTACGTGAAATCTCTACACTTAAGTTCCCAAATTACTTGATGCAGAATTTTCTAAAAATCAACCTTTCGAGGTTCCCTTATTCAGGAGGAAAAAAATTGTAACACTTTACCTTTACCTTTTCCTTCAATATCAATCTTGTATGAAGGGATTGAATGTGCTAACATCATGTAAAATTAGTTTATTATTTCAGCAGAAATTGTAGTTATGAGAAAAAATTCTGTTACGTTTTAATGTTTATTCAATTTGTAAGGGTTATCTTGTACACAGGTATTCATTTTCTCAAATTCTCCCATTTTACTTGGAAAAAAAGAATGTTACAGGAGCTTGATACAAAATTGACTTTTGCCTCTGATTCTGTCTGACAATTTTCAAAGTGGCATTTGAAGAAATCTAGTATGAAATCAGCAGACTCGCCTTAAATTTTAGCCTCGTGTATTAGTATATTTATTTCTTTATCACCAAAGGTAAGTTTTCACTAACCAGGGAAGGACATGAATAGTGCAATACAAATTCCAGTATTTAGCAATCAAAAGAGCATCTTGATATACGTTCATTAAAGTAGGTCAAAATTTTTAAGAAAAACACCAGATTTACAAACATAGCAAGAAATTTATGGTGCTGTTTCAGCATCTGCATTCATTATTAAATCTTTTGAAAGATGTCCCTCTACTTATTGAAACATGTTAAATTTAGCAACTTTTCTTAAACTTTCAGCAGATTTCAAGACCCCATTTCTATGTTTGGACATAGAAATGAGGGAAATGGAGAGCAAATGATTTAGTCATCTAGAATGTTTTACAATCCGTTCTGAATTGTTACTTATTTTTTCAAAATTTTATTATTACTATATGGTTCCTGGTTTGTATATTATTTGTGCTTGAAATATGTAATGTGCTTATGATGATGATATTGCTCTGATTGTTCTGATGAGTATCTTTCCCACAGCGTTCTGAAGCATATTATAGTATTGTAATGAATTCTCTCAATATTAGTTTTAATACCCGCTTCCAATGATAATGATGAAAACTATTAAAAATAAGTCTCACCACAGCTAATCAAGTAATTAAAATTATAAAAACCTTTATTTTTATTAATTTATTTATTTTTATTTTGTTATGGATGTTGACCAAGAAACATTTGTTAGTGTAGGGTGTACAATATATAAAATACAGTAGCCTCGATATTTCGTTATCGAGACTAAACTAGTATCTAAAAATAAAAAGTAAGTAAAGATTGTTTATACATTTTCTCTTTGAGTTGAATGAATCTCGGTTCTTAATACGGTGTGCTTAGATTATCAACCCTGCCCGCGATTGTTTCCCTGCTTGGTACATTGTTTATCTCTGCTCCGACTGAAATTGTGAGTCTGAATTTCACTGTTTGTCTTTTTTCTTCCAATTTTTGATTTTGAACCTTTAACTTTTTAGCATCATTATTTATAGCTATCTATTCTGCAAAAAAATGTTTATGATGATTTATATTGCTCTGATTATTGTGATGAGCATTTTTCCCACAGCGTTCTGAAACATATTTCAGATGTTTTTAAATTTACGAACTAAAATTTTTGTATTGTTTTTCTGTGGGTTCGTTGATATATATTGGATATTCATTTTGAAAATATCTTGCTATTTTGATGTTTCCGATTTTAATTTCTTGAACTACAGTGTTTGCAATATCAAAATTAGTGGTGTACCGAGTACTCTGTTAAAACTCGGTACTCGGCTAATTTACCGAGTACTTGTCACTCTGCCAAATTATTTTTATAGCTTCTCAGCCAATCCCGAGGAGTTGTAAAAATTGAATATTTTCCACGATAGTAACATTTTTTAGTAATTTACAGTTGCTTTATTCACAAAATACAACTTCTATGTATGAATCAAAAAAGAAAAAAATCTCGTTTATAAAATCAATACATGGTAAAAGTTACCTATTGCTTTTGTCCTTTGATCTACATTGAAAAAATGAACCGAAATTCGGTGTTTCCCAAGAGTTCTAGATAAGCTTTTACTGTATATCACAGTATCTTATTTTCAATGTTTTCAAAAATGGTATTTGCGAACTCTGATTTTTCTTCTATTTTTAAAATAAATCCTTAGACTTGCTAGCATTGTCATTTAAAGTTATCTATTCTGCAAAGGCTGTTTATGATGATAATTTGGCTCTGATTATTGTGATGAGCATTTTTCCCACAGCGTTCTGAAGCCATTTTGCAGTATTCATGACTGTACTTATAGCTCGTTATCAGGACTGCACATTTTAAAGACCATCTCATTATAATGACCAGTAGCTCCAACTTTATACCTATAAACTTTATCGTAATTTGCTTTTGGTATAAGGTCCTTTACTTTTTCAAATAGAGTATGTTTCTAAAATTTTTTAACTTGAAATGACCTTGATTATTGTTTATCCACAGTGTGTGGAGTATTCAGTGTTCACTGTTCAGTGTAGCTTTAACGTGGAAAGGAAAGAAATGAATGTATCGTCTTCAGATCCGAAGGGGGAGAAAAAGGTTGTATCATTTTTTTTTTTTTTTTTTTTGCCTCTCAAAAAAAAAAATACTGGACACTGAAATGGACAGTTATATTTCACTGAAGGGCAAAAAACTATGAAAGGAATTATAATTTGAGTACATAGTTTAAATCTGAAAAAATCATCCATTTTAATTACAAGTACTGAATGTGAAGGATGCATGTATTTGTATTTTTAAATTCTACCTTTTATAGCCAACCATTCATTTTTTAAGACTTTTTTCTGTGGAACAGAGATGGTTGTTATATTGAGCGTCGAACTAAAATTGCTTTATACAGGGATGAAAATCTTCCGCGGATCCGCGATGTTCCGCTTTTTGTATTTTTTCTTTCTTTCCGCGATCAAAAACTTTATTTTGCATCCAGTTTAGAAAAAAAAATAAAAATACACACATCATTAAAATGAAGCTTAAAATAAGTTGATTTAAAGTAGTAGAGGTTGAAATTATTTCCAATTTCCAAAATAATGGAAAGGTTTTTAGGAGGCAGAAGGATTGAAATCTCAAGGATGACCTGCAATTATCGGCGAACTATGTACTTTATTTTGGCATGCTGCCAAAAACATCAGTTTGATTTGCAGGAGATAGAAATTAAGAAAGTTCAGCTAAAATATTCAAGATCTTTGTCAAAAAATTGGGAAAATTATTTTGATAAAATTTATCAAAATAGCTTAAGACTATGCAATACTAATTTGAGAATTTGTTTCTTCAGATACACTTGTCTAATTCATCAAAAATTGCACCCTCCCCCTTTTTTACATTGTTGTGAATGACTTAAGAATAAATAGTGAATGAGAAATTAAGAACTTTTAAAAATATTTACTTTCGATTTCAGGGCGCAAATTCAGAAAAAATCTTGCATGACTAATTTCGCAGAATATGGGGGAAAAAATCCATCAGAATTTTAAGTTGCGCAATTTTTCCTCTTTTTTGACTTTGATCTGTTTTCATCCCTGTTTATATTCTCAAATAGATATTTTTCTTATTCTGCAAGTTATTTTGAACATTGTAATAACAATAATCTTAGTGATTTCATAAAAATTGTTAAAGTTGTGAGTATTTTGCTTTATCCATGTCACTGGCATGACATTCTCATTTGAGCAAAACAGTCTCTTTTCAAAAATTCATGTCAGAAAAGTAATATAAAATAATATTGATGATAAATGGAACTATTTAGGGGAAAAAATTAAATCTGGGACTATAGGGGTTTCCTAAATACAGTAGTGTAAAATTTCTCCTGAAATTAAACTGTTTATGATGATGATATTGGCTCTGATTGTTGTGATGAGCATTTTTCCCACAGCGTTCTGAAGCATGTTAGTATTCTTTGTACTTGTAAAAATATAAATTCTTAGATTAAATTTAATTTAGGTTTTTCACCTGAATGATGCATGATGCCCTGCTTTTGTATGTTGTAATATGTTGATGATGATCATATTACTCTGATTCTTTTGATGAATTTCTTTCCCACAGCGTTCTGAAGCATATTACTGTATTCAAAGTTTTATGAAAAATGTTCTAATCACAACCTAAATTTTGGTCCCCCCCTCCCATCTTTTCCTCATGAATGTTGTGAAAAAATTTTCATCTATTTTGCATCTATACAGAGTTCTAGTTAATAAACCTGTGCTGGTTGCAAATTTTATTATAAATAAGCATACTTCTTACTAAGTTGTTGCATGCTAGTTTGACATTTTGGATTGTTAAAACTTTAATTCGTGCTCAAAAAAAGAAAAAAGATGATCATTTAGAGGTTTCTGACTTAATTTATGTTTGAAGCTATGCTGTCTGATTGTGGTGGGTGCCCATGTCTTTGCAATGACGTCCTGTTATTTCTTTGTTTATTAATGCTTTCCAGTTCAATACTTTTTAATCTTGTTTAAGTTTACTATTTATTCTCTGCACATAAAAATAAATAGTGTGCTTATTGAATTGTTTTCGTTCAAGCAGCTAAAGGTGCGGCAGCTGCAGCAAAACCAACTAAAACTGAGAAACCTAAGGAAGAAAAAAAAGATGTTCCCGCACCAGCCTCTAAAGTTGCTGCTAAAAGCACAGAAAAGGTTGTACCTAAAGGTAAAAAAGTTGGAGGTGCTCAGGCAAAGGCTAAAGCTTTAGTTGCAAGGAAGAAGGTAGTCAAGGGAGCTCATGGAACCAGGACGAGAAAAATCCGAACAACTGTACAGTTCCGACGACCCAAAACTCTCACTCTCAAACGAAAGCCTAAATATCCCAGGAAAAGTTGTCCTAGAAGACCAAGGTATGTTAAGCACGCAAGCATACTTAAGAGCAAGAATCTGAGAAACTGTCACGCCTAGCATTATGGGGTGATTCATGACCTCTCAGATTTTCTCCCAAAAATTACCAAATGTTTATTATCTTATTGAAAGACCAAATCCAGAATGTTTTGCTCTAAAGTTGAGTTGTTTAGTTTTTATGGATCCCTAAAGTTGAAAGTGCGACATCAAAAATTAAGCAGATTTTCAAGACATGGAAGTTACTGTGAGCCAAAACAGGAACGGTTGAACTCCAATTTTCTTTTTGTATATGGAATATAGAAGGTTGAAACTTTACGAAATGAATGTTAAATTTGTGGTAAGTTGTTGCCGTAAGGTCAGTGAAGGCCCTCAAAACAAGGCATTTTTGACGTTTTTCAGCATTTTTTAGGTCCAAAAACAGCTTGTACATTTCACTTGCCAAGGCAAAAGTAGTGTCGTTTGAAAGACCAGTGTAAGCACTTTAAAATAATGTATAAATTAGATAATAAACAATAATATTTTCAATAAGATTTCAATAAGATAATAAACATTTGGTAATTTTTTGGAAAAAATCTGAGAGGTCATGAATCACAGGCGTGACACTCTCTCAGATTCTTGCTCTTAAGCTATTGTGTAATAAAATATTTTTATTTTTTAATCAAGTAAATGCAATGTTTTTTAAGTTAAGGAAAACATCTACTTAGGAGAAATTTTAGTAAAAAATTTTTTTTGGTTGCTGGGGTGTATGATGTACACTTTTCAAAATAAACGTATGAGTTTACTTTGAATCTAACCAAGGACCATTAGTGTAATAATGAAAAAAGTTTAACTGAATACTAATCAAAACAGCCATCTTAAGACAAATATTTGGCAATATTTATATATCCTCTTCCTAACGTTATTTTTACATGTAAGGTCGTAAAATCGAAAATATTTTTGACAAAAAGTTCACCATCAATATGAGGTATGAGGTCAGTTTTTTTTTAAATTTAATTTTAGTACTTGTAAACAGTCAATAAATCATAAATATAATTATTTTCTTCAATGTATCATTCAACATATAAGTGGACTACATATAGTTAAGTTTTAACTAGAGCTTAAATGTATCTGTGAGTGTAATTGCTTTTTTTATCTGTTGTATGGCATCAGTGAAGTTGGAAGTATATTGTGGATTATCCTTTGTTACCATATTTTGCAAATGATCATGAATTAGTTTAGTAATAAGACAATGATGAGACATTTACAGATGATGCTGATGAATATAATATTATTAGTGAATTGTTAAATTCTGTTCTATATTCTTTTTGTTAAAATCTTTATTTTTTCCTCTTAGATTTGATCAGTGGTCAACCATTAAACATCCATTGACAACTGAATCAGCAATGAAGAAAATTGAAGATAATAATACATTGGTGTTTATTGTGCATAAAAGAGCAAATAAGCCTCAGATTAGAAATGCAGTAAAGAAGTTGTATAATATTGATGTACAGAAAGTGAATACCCTCATAAGGTATGTTTTTTTTTTTTTTTTTTTTCAGATTAATATAGGAATAATTCCATATCAAATAGACCAATGGTGCCTGACAATTACGTAGTCTGACCAGGGTTGTTTGATTTCGTCAAAAAAATAGCATTTTGTCCACTTTTAAGAAAATGACAGTTCTGGATTAAAAAATCCAAAGTTTAAAAGTAATGTTTTAAAATATTGATTTTTTTAATGAGGTAATAGTTTTATTATTAAAATTAGCATACATAATTATGTATACCAGCAAATATTTAATGAACAACAGATTTGATAAAAATATAGTATCTGCAGTGTTCGCGCTGAACTATCAGTTACCTGGGTCCAGGGACCCATTAATGAAAAAAAAGTGGGTCCTTTGATGAAAAAGTCAAGTCCTGAAATTTTTCAGTAAAATAACATAATTATTAAAATACAATGTCATATATATTCTGCATATTTGTATATCTGGACAAAAAATTCCTCAATTCATAAACATTTTCAAAAGGAAAACAGGAGAACTTGATGATTATATAAAAAGTCCTACTGAAACACTCTTTCCTTTAGTTTTTGTGATCAGCATTTTTAACAATACATTTTTGATAGAAAAGAATTATGCGCATAAAAAAGGTGTCAACTTAGAACTACATGAACAAAAGTTACTAAGCAGAAGATTACCAGCCAATACAGGGCAAATAAGTTATAAGAGTTAATTTGCCATTGCTATTACTTGGAATTGGGTAACTACACATATATTTCTAAATAAAAGACGACTTATTTATTCTCAAAAAACGGTTTATACCATGACAAACAAAATCCTGCATAAAATTTTTCCCACAAAATTTTTTCTTGGCTAAGCCAAGAATCTCTCCAGACTCTCAAATTTGGACCCTCTAGTGACAGAATCATTAAATTTCTTAGCTTTTTCTCAGTTAGCCTGTATTTTTCATTTTTGCTTTGCAGCGAATTAAGCAGAACATTTTTCCATCTTTCAATTCCAACCATGGAAATTCTTTTCCCATTTTAGTTGATTTGATTTGTCGCCATTTGATCTTAAACTTCAGATGCGCAGGAATAAAATTCCGGAAAGTAACGTTAAGTAAGGCAAAAAAAGAATACTGAGTCCAAGAAAAGTAACACGTGCAAAACCCATACCTGCGGACACTCCGACAACAGGTGCAATACCATGTTTTTAACGGGGTTGCTTTTGTTCATCTCCCTCCTTTCATGATTTTGCAAGCTCAATTACAAAAAGAAATCAGCTCCGGTTTTCTGGAACTTTTTGGATTTATGGGTCGGTCCGAAATTACGTTTCTTTTTTTTTTTTTTTCCTTGGCCCCCAGGACCCGAAAGTGGACGTAAGTTGGGTCCCCTCTTCAGGAATTTGAGTATAAAACCCGCTATGGCGGGTAAATGCGAACCCTGATCTGTATAAAATAAATGAATATTAACGATAAGATTTAATGCTTATGAGAGCACACATCAGCAGTAAATAATTTTAAGATGTTTATTTGTTGTGAAGGAGTTTCATTGCCGGCAATAAAAGTATATAAAACAGAAAAGTAGAGATAAAAATTTTAAAAGGTTTGAGTCTCAAAATATTAAAAACCCTATGAAGTAAACATTTGATGTCAAGAAAGAAAATTTAGCCATGAAATGAAATATGTTCCTATAATAACATTAATATATCCATAAAACAATGCTGTGTACATAAATATTTTACAATGGGGCAACATTCATTAAATCCTCAAAAAATATAACGTAAAATGAACAAGTGAATCAAAATTACACCAATATTTCTTGTAGCATCTAATGTATTTTCAAATACAATGATATACATTTATATGTGTATTTAATTCAAACAAAATTTAACCATAGAATTTATGAGAAAATATCATATAAAGTTTACTTTGTAAGGGCTTTTATTGCATTAACAAATATCTAAGGTAACAGAATACTCTTTAATTTCTTTTTAAAAATATGTATTAAAGAAAACTTTTTTTTTCTATTTGTCTACTCTATAATAATGTAATTACACTCAATAGTTTATTCACTATGTTAAATTTTATTTCTTTCAACTAAAATTAGTTAAAAATCAATTTGTTAATATTCTTTTTTTTTTTTGTATGATACTATCATTCTATTTTGGAAAATAGGTAATGCAAGGGAGATACCAATTGTACATCATAACATTTTTTCCATCAAACGTATGAAATAGTTTTTTTTTTCATTTCTTCCATTTTGTCCATTTCTTCCGGCGTCCCGGACTTTTTGCAAAAAAGTGGACGAAATGACAACCCTGAGTCTGACCCAGATAATTAAAAAGAACGCACATACTCGGTTTGCAAAAAAATTTAAACTTTGCAGAAAACTTGGATATTTTTATAAACCATTTTTTATATTAGCCCTTTTTGTCACCAATTTTAATGAGCTCCCAGTTATTAATACTAAAAAAGGAGTAAATATAGTTGGATAAACATGCTGGTTGCATAGTGGCACTGAATCGGTTTTCACTTTTATCAATTTACTGTAGGCAGTGACATAAAACTAGTGAAGCATAGCAATTTATTTATTTGCAGAAAGTTTTAATATTGAGTTCGCAAACAGTTAAATATTATCTGGGTCTGCACTTAGCTTGACTAAACATTGTAGGCTGCATCTAACTTACGATACTTGGGTAAAGTTTTAGAGACCTCCAGGGCTCAAAAAATCTTCAAAATTTTACATGCCCAGTTTTATTTTTGTTGTTTATAAATAAAAACATTTGAATTTGTCGTACAGTGTTAAGACGTTGATTGCCAAGCTACTACATAGCATATGAGCTGGGCTAAAAACTATGTACCTGTCAATTAGATTTTACTTTCATCCCCTCAGAAGTCAAATATCCTTATTAATGTCAATGTAAAAGACAAATTCTAATCTGGAGTAAAACAGCAAATCACATACAAGCTAACTCAAATTCTATTCTGTCAGCTAAAATGATATGCTACAAATTATCATTATCTCCTA
>JAXGGA010017098.1:0-25135 GCA_038373865.1 Uloborus plumipes | reverse complement strand
GATTTGCCCGAAAAGGGACCTTACATTTTGTTTTCAAGATTTTTGACTCCCTCCTCCCCTTTTTCACAAATTGTCACATTTTATCAATTACCCTCCCCCCTCCCTTTATTACATGTCACACTATTTTCACACCACTACATGTCACACGAAAAAACAAAAACTCACCAATGTTGTAAGCTTGAATCATTTAGTAATAAAAATACCCGGGACTCCTAAGCAAAAACGTGCTCCACCTGTTGAAGAAATAAGCACATGTTTATTATTCAGGCAGTGACTGCTATCTAAAATAAAAGTTTCTATAGTTACAAATTAGTGCTATTTCAATCACATAAACATAATTCATGAAGAAAAAATCAAAGTTATCTGAAAGAATCCTTTTTACTGCTTAAAATATTATTTCCACTTACCCGTATTGAATTAGTACGGGATTTTTCATTTAGAAAACGGGTAGGTGTTTTGATCTTCAAATATATATATATACTAGCCGGGTACCCGGCCCTGCCCGGGTTTCTGTGGGTGTAGGGTGGTTTAGTGAAACTCATACATAAATTTCCCAACACTAAAGTGTATATCTATAAATATAATGGCTACTTCTGTAAACAATGGCTATGTTATGGATAAACTATAAAAAAAATAATGCAAGCTAAAAAAAATAGCAAGCTACAAATAATGTTTGAGTAAATAGGAAATGTTATAAGCTTGGTATATTAAAATAAATATATATTTACAGTATCAATCGCACTGAAATTAACCATTTCCAAATATTGCTCGTTAAATAAGTCCCATTATTAGTTTCTATCCTCGTGACAACATTGGTGAGGTGAAAACATCTTATGTACCTAATTTAGAAATTTTTTTGACTATAAACACTTTCTATTCTCTAACTATTGCCAAAATCAATTTTTTTTTATTTCACCCGTTAGCGATTGTTGGCTCAGATAAATATAAAAATCCTTAGAAGGCAATAAATTCCATACTTACTCCAGAGAAGCCTTGGTTCAAAATTTTCAATATGATTACAATCAATATTGTTGCTGCATGGCACCAAATTTTTGCAACAATGGGTTGAAAATTTAATCATTTAATGGGGAAATGACATAAAATTAACTGTTTTCCATAATAACTTTTTTAAACTAAGCTTTTTAGAAATAAATTATAGCTTATCCTGCTCCCTGTTACTGTAGCTATCTACGGTGAAAAAATGGTTAAAATCGGTTCAGTAGTTTGGAAGATTACCCCGGACATACGTTTTCAAAAGTAGTCTTTTATGTATATATATATATATATATATATATATATATATATATATATATATATATATATATATATATATATATATATAATCTTAATATATAAAAATTACGTGTCCCTGTGTTTGTGGCCAATGGACTCCTCAGCTACTGAACCGATTTTAACCAAATTTTGCACGCAGTTTCAGTTTGGTCCAACTTAAATGATAGGATAGTTTTTATCTCAATTTAGGACCGCAATATATTTTTTATTGCAAATTATCTATTTAGCTACCAGCTTTTCTGTATTCTTGGCTAAGCCTTTTTACTAAGCCTTTTTTGACACCTCCATGGCTGAGCGACATAAAGCACACGTTCTGGCAGCTTCCGGAGCGCAGTAAACAGGTTGTAAGTTAGCGGTGCGTTGAGTGTTATTTGACTTTTTTGTGAAGTAAATTATAAACAAACGCGTTACTTCCCTTGAAATTTATATGTGATAAGCTGTCAGAAACGATTGTCACTTAAGAGTTTTTACGCCTCTGAGGCTGAGAGGTGGAAAGCGCTTGGTGGGATAGCTCCTGGACTGCATTTAAGTGGCTGTTCTTCTTACTACTATTATATATACAAAAGTTTGTTTGGATGGATTTATGGATGGAGCAGTCAGTTGATAAGCAGTCCGAAAAAATTATCTTTTTAACTAAGCCTTTTTTGAGCCTCTGTCGCCGGGCGACATAAAGCACATGTTCTGACAGCTTCTGGAGCGCAGTAAAATAGGTTGTAAATACAGAAACAATAATGGATGATTAATGTAGGTACTTACTTTTTTTTTTTGTATTTTCTAATAAAAAAAAATTAATAAATTCAAAAATTTGCTTATTTATTGCCTTTAAGGCGGAACAGAGTTCGCCGGGTCAGCTATAACGGTAATAAAGTTTTTCGTTTCTATTGAAACATTATAGTTTAACCCATACCTTAGCCATAGCAACGCGTGGCCGGGTCAGCTAGTATATATATATATAATTAACGCAAAGAAAGTAGAAGTATTTTGTTATACTAATTTAGACCTTAGTCGAATGCACACAGGAGTTTTAATCAAAACATTCTTTTAGTTAAGGAACTGTTGAGATATTGTTTAAAATGCTCTTTCAGCGAAAACTCATTTTTGCGTCTATTTATTTATCATACTTCAGGGTCAATACTTTACTTTTCAGTTGCATAATTACCTTAAGAATTGAATGCTACGTAAACATTTTGGAAGTTCATAAAAGTCCTTTGTGTAATTTGCAATCTGAGACAGGGATTTTTTTATTATTTACTGAGATTTAATTTTCCTCATTTTTTAAAATAATATCTTTTCTTTTCAAGTTAATTTTCAATAAGATGATGAAAGAGAAAGCAAACTCTCAAATTTTCTAAGGAATTGTTTAAATGCACTTATTATAGAAAGTCAAATATTTTCATAAATAAATAAATACAAACCTAGTTGAAAATATCTTTTGAAATCACAAATTGTTATTCGTATCTGTTGTGTAAGACAATATTTTTATTGATGCTGATGTCATTGTGTCGATAAAATATCTCTTTAAACTGTTGCTTCCACAGTAAAAAAAATTTAAATTTTGTTATATTAAATTATTTTTTAATAAAGCTCGGCTCGCGAGCTTTATTAAATATTTATCAATGTGTTATTTGCTCTAAAAATTCTGATTACAACCATAATTTAAAGTCTTATGATTTTGAAATAAGTATTTTACTGTACTATGCAATTTTGCTGTGTTATTGAATTTTTCCCCCATTTGTATTTAGCTACCAAATACTAGGTGATGTGTTTTCTGTTGTATATATTTCAGGTATTAGGGCCCTGCTCCACATCAGCGGAAAACGCGACCGAAACTGAAGGCAGAAACCGAAAATCCGGGTACTTTCCATAGGAACACTATTTAATCCATTTTACGTTTCTGCTTTACGCTCGCGTTTTCCGCTGATGTGGAGCAGGGCCCTAGAGTTTAAAATGCTTAGAAAAGGGAATAACAGTACGAAACAGATTCGCCATACACTTCAATACACATTAGTACTTAACCCTCGTGGGTCCCTCCCATTTCAGTTACACTCAAGACCCTTGGGGTCATAAACGACCCCAATGCTTCCTTTAATTAATTCATTATAATTATTGAATGTTACATGCATTATTTAAGTTCACACACTTTTTAATGCTAAAAAAAACAAAAAATAAAAAGATACAATTAAAGTAAAATTTAGTTTATGAATTAAAATTATAATTTTAGAGCAAAACTTACAATAACTGTAGATTTATTTACATCTGTTACAGACCTGAAAAAACATGATTTTTGCAAGTGAATTTCAAACACTTATGACATTTTTCAATGCATTTTCTGTCCAGCTCTCTTGGACAAAAGTTACAACGTCCTCTTTTTTTGGCCTTCTGGGGAAGTGACCCCAAGGGTCTTATGTGCAAAAAATGCAATTAGGGAAAAATAAAACACAATAATAGCATTATTTTGAATAGAAAACTAGAAGAATAAAAGCCACAAAATGCCATTAAAAACAAATGGTTGATTAACAAAATATATTAAACAGAAACTGCATTGGGGTCACATATGACCCCAAGGAACCCACGAAGGTTAAAGCAGTGTTTGCCAACCTTAACCACCCGTTACCGCCCAGTGATCTATTTATAGATGACCTCTTTTCAGAATCCTCACTGAAAACTATACCTTTTTATCATTTCTTATTCGTATTGGCTGGTTTTATTTTGAACCAATTTCTAAAAGGAAACCAGCCAATAAGAATGAGACATGATAAAAAGATATAGTTTTCAGTGAAGAGTATGAAAAGAGGTGATTTATAAATAGTTGACTGGGCGGTAACGGGCTGATTATGTGTCAATAAAATATTTTTTATAGCTTGTGTTTTGCATACTTTGGAGTAGCCAGACCCGTTATTTTAAGAGAATCAGGGGAGGGTCGATTGATTTCCCAAAGCCCGAGGTGGAGGGGGGCAATGTATGCAAACAAAAGTGGACGTGGTTTTTGCTATTTTCGAGATAATTTACATCGGATCCACACGCTTTGTCTCCCCCCCCCCCCGCCGTATCAAAGAGATTGGACATTTATTTCCAACTTGTTCCCATTGATGTTCCTGCATTATATTATCCCTTTTAATCTTCGTCAATTTTTATGTAACCAAGAGTATTCGGAACATATGTAACCAAGATCATCTGAACACTTTGATTTTTTTTTTTTTTAATATTAATAAACCCGTACGTCATTCAGGGCAAACCAAACCAAGAAGATCTTGGCAATCATTCGGGCCCTTGATGATGGCGCTTCCCCCCCCCCCCCGCCCCTCTGGAAAAGTTCAAAATGACGGGCGTGGGAGCGTCATTTCTCTGCCTATGTATTACGAAATCCTTACTTACAATTCATATTACAATGGTCGAATTTTACCTTATCTCTAAGTTTTACTAACGTGCGCAAACTTTAACATAGACTAGATTCAACTATAATCGTTCATACATTTTGGCAAAAGCGCAGAAGTTAACTGACTAAACGCCTGGGCTCAGAAGTTCTGGCAAGCTAAATTCGGCATACTAGCAGAAGTTCGTAGAAACTTCAATACAATATTTCTCTTTACCGCTTCATTGCTTAGTGAACAACACATACTAATAAACAATCTCTTCGCATAGTAGTGAATTTAAAGGTTGTGCATTTGCAGAGCGTATTCTGGAACAACTTCCAGCTTTTCACATGGCTAAAAGCCCTTGCATTTGTTGCTACGTACTAGGCGAGTTTCAGGACTTGAACGTAGTGTTCTTAAAGTTTAAGGGAAACTCTGTAGAAGTGTTTATATTTATGCATTTTATGGTTCGATAGGTCTTTTTAACAAACAGATACACGTAGTGGTCGTTATTTTTACTAAACTTACAACATATTGTACACCGAGAGTAAATGGGACGCATCTTTCTTTTTAGTGCGCCGTAATTTAATGCAAATCCAATTTAAAATGTGCCCTTTCATTCTCGCTGTGTGATATGATTCGAAACTTTATTTTAGTTAAATCATATGCAATTGCCATTAAATATAATTTATAATGGTTTTTTTTCCTCGTATTATTTGAATTTTATTTTGATGCGCAGTTATAATTATATAACGCGGAGAAAAAATGACTTTTGAATATGAATTTTTGATGAACCTCTTAATTACACGATGTTTCCAGTAGTAATTAGGGCAATACAATAAAACAATTAAATCTATTATTATATAGAAGAAGTTGGAAGAAAGGTTATGTTTTCAGTTGCAAGTTATGAATTTTATACGCATTTCGCAATTTTTGTAACCAAATCTTACAGGCAATTCCACAGCATATTGGGAGAAAAAAGGCTGCTGGCATTAGGGATAAAATCGACGTCCAGGACTTCTACTCTTTTGTTTCTTCATCTATATCAGAAGATCATTCCATAATCAAATTGTCTTTATGAAAGGTCTTTGAGTTGTTCAAAAAATACCTAAACTCAAAAGACCAGAAAAGCTTCTTTGTGCATATTCTACGTAAAAAATTATTTTCAATGAAATTCGCAAAGTGGCATTTTTGAAATTTTAGGATAGCTATTGCCGACGCTCCAGCGTTTTCGGATCGTTACAAGCGTTTGAAATAAGATAGGGGATCAGTTCAGACCGTTCAAAAGATTCGTTACAGCTGGGTTTTTACAATATTCCATGTTCGCTACAGCAGGGTTTGACTGTATTCGGTAAAATTCCGAATTTATAGCTGCGAATATAATATAATAATAAATAATTGCAAATAAATAACTGCGAATTTCTCTCCCCCTATCAAAAGTTTAATTTTAGGTTCTCTCTAGATAAAATATGAGTTTAATACCGCATTTGATAAATAAATAGAAATTATTTTAAATCTTCAAATTTTACTCAAATTAATATGCATCATTCCGTGTGAGCTATTTTTGCTACAATAGTCACACACGGATTAAAAAATCCTTAGGGAAACAAAAGCTTAAATATTCAGTAACGAAGTTAAACTGAGGCAATGAATTCATAAACACACGGCAACATATCGCTACTAGTGATTAAAATAACATTGAATGGATTTTCGCTTACTCAGAAGTTTAAGTTTCAGTCAGTCATTAAAACTGACATGCTTAATAACTAGCATTTTCCTAAAAATGGTTTAATTTCCAAAGTAATTCTGTTGTATTGTTGAACCGAATA
This sequence comes from Uloborus plumipes, assembly GCA_038373865.1. Taxonomy (NCBI): domain Eukaryota; kingdom Metazoa; phylum Arthropoda; class Arachnida; order Araneae; family Uloboridae; genus Uloborus; species Uloborus plumipes. The sequence goes on along the minus strand of JAXGGA010017098.1, from coordinate 18,660 downwards.
AATTGAATTTTGAGAATTAAATTGCGTCAAAAGAGAATGTTAATCCACGGAAACGGCTTTGACTAATTTTCTTTCTGTTTGTGTTTTCTAATGTTTATCAAAGTGTTTGTCTGAACTCTATTCTTCACAATTTATTTCCTACTAAAGTGGAAGATGTTAGTAATTGATTTCAGCTCATTTAAATATAATATTTTGGCTTCAGGGACCGGGTAAGCCCTATCTCCAACATGTTAAATTTATAATGAAGGATAGGGCTAAGAATTTTTTATACATAGTAGAATAACGTGTTTTACATACTTTAAGCGCCCTTTTCTCTCTAAGTAGAACTAAAAATGCATATTTAATATTTTACTAAAATCCACTTTTAAATTACCATTTTTGGTGACTTGAGTCCATAAAAACTAAATTTACCAATACATCTCAACATATTTGTGTTAAAATGTAAAAAAATTACATAATAAAAGCGTCATTGAAAAATTGGTAATGTACGTTTGATAGATATTGAGAAAAAGGAGCATGAACATAAAAAAAAAAAAACATGTTTCAAGAAAAACGCATTTTAAGATTTCATTCATGTAATGAACACATTGAATGCTTTCGAAAGAGCAAAAAGTTCTGATGCTTCTGTTTTTTCTTATAAACAAGTGTGATACATGATTGCAAAGATTTTAATGAAATAGCAAAGCAAAAATCGAAATTTTGGCCGAAAGTGCCTTACCTGGTCCTCTTAATTGTATGTACGGATATTTTAGAAACATTTGTTGAACTGTCCCAAGGAAAAAACACTAACCACGGCCAATGCCAAGTGATTACACTTTACTGTGAGCTGCATTATACACTTTGCATGCATGATTAGAGATATAATTTACTTAACAAAATTTATTTTTTGAATACTCTAAGTAAAATATGTGCCGATGCAATGCATTATGACTGACGTTCATATGCAAATATTTTTAAAAAAATGTTTGCAAAATTACACATCAGAAATCTGTCATTAATATTGACAAGCCCAAACATAACTTCTAAAACATCTGAGATAGACGCCTTATTATTTTTTGTAAGCGTATAAACTAAAATATGGTTTTGGTACTTAAAAATGATTAACGTTTAAGCATCTGAAAACCGAAATTCTCGATTTAAAACTTCTTCAACTGCTTACAATCAAGTAATTAACTCATTTATCCCCATTAGCCTAAAAACGGGACGCTTGTTAGTTATTGCATACAAAAACCTGCAACGGGTACATCATTTTACTAAAACTGTTTTTCACAAGCTCAATAGTCCTTCTTCTTGAGAAAATCAGTTAGAGCTACTATTTGGACACCAGAGTTAATTTGTTGACAGCTATTTTCAGACAAATTAGTCAAGCAACGATCCAGCATGGGTAGCCACAGAAAGTTTTTTTTTTTTTTTTTTGCGATTTTATTTTTCCTAAAATTAAACTATTTCAAAATGATTTGCTTAGAATTGATCAAAAATGCCTTCTGTAATGTTACTTTGCAAAAGTAAAGTCAAGTAAGGTCGTATTTTACTCACATATCTGCAAAATATCTCATAAACAGGACGTTAAGTAACTTAATAAATATGGCAACGGCGAACTATTTTAAGCCTAAAATGTATGCAAACCATTCCAAGTAAGAGTTTTGAGCAGATAAAAATAAGCAGATAAAAATTGAAAAAAAAAATGTTAAAAAAAAACTTTGGCATAAATGGGTTAAAGGATAATGGGGATCATGCTTTGCAAACATTTGTCAAATCAAACTATTCCACAGTTACAGACGTAACAATCAGATTTTAAACACACACTAGCTGCTTAGCCCGGCGTTGCACGGGCTACCTCTGAACAAACAATTAAGAAAACTTGAACAAAATATTTAAAATCCTTTGCATTATAATGGATAAAAGTTGATACTTCAAAAACCTTCATTAGGTCATAGCTGTGCCCCGTAGTAAAAGTACTACATACGTGCCCTGCTAATGAGTTTCATGTTTGATTCAGTTAAGCCTTCATTCAAAATTATCATCATTATTATTATTACTGTTTCATATCAACCAGGTTTGTAACAATGGATTTCATCATTTAGGACAAATCGCTTTAAATTTAAGTAAAATTTTTTACAGATTTTTCTCAATTTTCTTCAGAATCCCTTTATCAAACTTGTGTAAATTACAACTAAAAAAGCCTGAAAAATGACGAATCTATCGGTACCTGGTTCGACTTTCTGTTCATTGGCGTTCAGGAAAAAGACGCATGACATAGATAGATACTCAGTTTTTAAGTAGATAATTACAATTTGGTTCAATAAAAATTGACATTTTTTTTCCTCTTGTACAGTTCGATGTTTTTTCTGCCATCCTAAATTTTGGTGCGGATACTTCGATTGCGAAAAATAACAAAAATATTTTTAGTTTGATTGATACGTCCGCAAAGGCGGAATTGATCAAAAGCACGTGTTAGATTCTTTCAAAAACACCCGTTAAACTATTTTGATTAAAGAGGAGGAACTTTGTTAACATCATGGGCAGGGCGTGTGAGCTGCATGAAAGGTGTTGAATTGTGACGGCAGAGTATATCTCCTATATTGCAGTACTACACTGTAAAACGTATGTTTTTACAGTAAAATACCGCAAATTTTGCAGTAATAAACTGTAAAATTACAAGTTTCAGTTTTAAACTGGAACTTCTGCTGCCAGTATTGTACTTTTTTTACAGTATAATGCAGCTAGTTTTATAGTAAAATTGCAAATTTTATAACAATAAACTAAAATAGCTAGTTTTGCAGAGGTTTACTATTATTTTACAGTTTTAAACTGGAACCTCTGATGCCAGTATAATACTGTAAAAACAACAGATTAGTTTTTGCTGTGTAGGATTCACAATATGGCTCAAAGCCAAGAGCTCTGATTGTTCTGATTGGTCAGTCTCCTGAAACCTTGGTTTTACGTCCCTATGTTGTGTCCAACCACCTACCACTTTTTTTAGATTATTTTTAGAAGCTAATGCCAGAACAAAAATATTATGGGTTCTTCAAGTTTTAGTTTCAAGTTTTAGTTTCAAGTATTAGTTTCAGTTTACAAGAAAAACTGAAACTAATGCTACGTTACAGAAAACAGCTCATCTTCAATAAGGGCTTGTCTTTGATTTTCGTAACGAAAAATAACGAGCTTCCTTCTCGTAAAAATTTCACAATCGAGCTGAAAGTCAAAGCGAGTCAAAATAGGACGAAGAAAGGACCGTAAAACGCTTCATAACTCGAAGAAATCTTTGACACATATTTTTATTACCTGATCTGGGAATTCAGCCTTCTTAAAAAGAGCTTTAGGGCAATTACCTGAGAACATCCTATTTTCAAGAGAATGAAAGAATGCTAAGGTGCAAAAACTTTCAAATTTTTCTCAGAGATGATTTGAATACAAAAAAAAGGAACTTTTTTGTGACGTTTTCTTTCTTTCTTTCTTTTCGAAATTTAACAAGACTTTTATTTTGTGTTTATTTATTTTTCAGTTTTTACAATAAATCCACGAACGTCTTATAAGATTAGGTTAAGGGAAAAAATCAGTTTATTGTTTCACACTTTGCTGCAACAACAAGAAAAAAGAAGCCCTAAAATACGTCAAGCGTGTATATTTATAGAAAAAGAGAGAGAGAAAAATATTTTCAACGCTTGAACAAGCGTACGTTTTAGAAATGCGCATAAAACAAAAACTTTTCACCCTTTGTATTACATAAAAATTTCGTTCACTATGGAAAAGAGCAAATGGAGTTTAAATAATCCATTTGAATGTTTTGCTGATTATGATACATAGAAGTTCAATCATTATAAATGTTGTAAACCAATGGTCTTCATGTTAGCGTTCATTTCACTCCGCTGAACGAAAAAAGTTCTGTATCGGGAATAATTTCGCAAATTACTCAGTTCTGGTTAGCCAATGGAAAATAATCGAATATTAAGTAGAGAGTAGTGTTATCTGAAAGAAGGTATTGGGGGGGGGTACACAGAACTGGAACTTTTTTTGGCACCAACTCACCCCTGCGCTCTATCTCTTCGTTCATAAATGTATGTTACTGTACGGGGGCAAGGTTGGAGGGAGACTATCCCGAAAACTTAACCCTTCACTGCACGATTTTTTATATTTTCATGAAAAAAATCATTTGTTACCTTTTAAATAGCCCTGAGTTCAGGAAAAATAAAGAAAAAAAATTAATCTTAAAAATGTGCACCAAAAATGATGTTTTAATTGTTTGTTCTATATATTGCACATAGCATATGCTTTGTATACCGATAAGTGTAATAATCTACAATGTATTTTGTGCCATAAGTGGTATAAACAAACTTTCCACTAAGTGTATTTAAACATTTTTAGGACAAAGGAAATAATGACTAAGCACACTTCTAACGGAAATGCAGACCCTCTTTCTTTCAAAAGCAAGAACTGTAATACCTAGACTAGTGCAACTAACTAGTGCATAAAAATCACACTAAACTGTTATAGCAATGTTCCAGAAGAGGCACAAAGCTCAGTTTAACTGCATTTAAAAATCATAGGAATATATATGGGTTTATTTGGTTTGTGCCAGATCTGGCACACCGTGCAGTGAAGGGTTAAACTAGGAATCCTCGGATTGCATACATGTATAGAGAGGGGAGGTGAACACACAAAGTGGATTTCTGAGTTCAAGAAAACATTATTATATTTAACCAGTGGCGTACATAGCGCCCCCGCAGGCCCTAAGAGGTTTGAGGGCGCGCGACCCAGAAAAATAGCACAAAAGTTGTACGGGAAAAATGCGTTTTATATTTTTACAGTTGGGCGGAGGCGCACTTACAAATTTTGCGGGGGAGCGCACTTTAGTCTATGTACGCTACTGTATTTAACCCCTTCTTTTCAATGGCAAGATGTTGTCTGGTTGATATTCATAATTTTGGTAGCTTATCTTTTAGCATATCAATTAATGGAACTGTTTATCTCGATGCGCTAAAAGAGAATTTTACAACGTTTATAAATATCAACCTGTACACACACTTTCAGCATGATGGGGCAATGGGGCATCTTGTCACAGCAAAGAAAGGGCTTTATATCCTTTTGGCGTGGCATAGGGAATTCTCCGGACCTAAACCCAGTTGAGAACTGTAGGGTAATTTTAAAGCATCAAGTTGCCTAGTGTAACCCCACTTCACTTTCAGACTTAAGAGAAACTATACGTTGATTGCAGAAATTACACCAAACTATTTTGAAAAATTATGGATTTCCATACCTGATCGTATCCAAGCTGAACTAAAAGAAAAGGTTTCCCCATCAGATATTAAACAATTATCTATTATAAAGGTATACTGTGCTTATGTAACTAAAAATAATAATAATTCCCACAAATATAAGTATTCGGTTAAATGCAATTATTCTTGTGCATTTATATACATCAGTTTTTTTTATGTAAGTCATCTGTTCTAACCAGTACTGCACACTTTAGTGATTAAAGGGAACTTAAGTTTTGCGTTAAATACATAAAAATCAGACCGTATGCAAGCTCTTCATCAAAAAGTTCATTTAAATATCTGTACCTAACCAAGTTCTTCTCTTGCCTCAAAGCAGGCGAGTTTTTTTTTTTTTAACCAATCGTACGTATTATCTATTTTTTTTTATTTTGGTACTTTCACCCCTTTGCTTCCAGGTGCTTTATTTATCATTTTATTATACCCTTTATACAGTATATAATTCAACCGCGACGAGTTGGCCGGTGTCAATCAAATGAGAAAACGAGTCCATTCCTTAAAATAGGTAGAATTTCTACCCATTCAAATTCCCCCATCAATTGTGAATCCCATTCCTCAATTTTCATCTGCGTATCACCCCTTCCTAAAATGGACAATCCTGAAAAAAGGAGGAGTCATAGCCCATCTCTGCGAAGTTGAATTATACACGTTATACAGATGCGGTTCCCCCAACCCCCCTCAAAGTAAGTTATAAAACTTTCACCGCAAATTTTCGAGTTGACTATATTTTTTTCTTAGCTAATAGTGGCAGAGATAAATAATTACACATTATTATTACGCAGTTGTAATAAATAATTAATTCCAATCTCTGTAATATTTATTTTTACGACAAGTATAAAAAAAATGCTTTTTTTTCTACTATCCGAAATACAATACAAGACGCTGTTTCTGTTTCATTTATCTCATTACGTTCCATTTCTTTTTATTTTACACAGAAAAAGAAAGCAAAATGCATATTCCAATTCTCTAACTTTGTAATTAATTATGTCGTATGTAATGAGACGTATATCTTGCAACGAAAGTTAGATGTATTGTGCGAGGGAAAATATATTTCTCATTACAACATAAAAGTTTTAATTTCAGCAGAACAATTTTTAATCAACAGGGGGAAAAGCGTAATTTAATTAAAAGTGATTATCATTTTTTCTTTCTTAAAGCGTAATTCATTTTGAGCAGGGTAGTACTAATGTAATAATTAAGGGCATAGTTTCTTAATTTATTAATTACAATTATTTGACAGTTAAAAAATTCACATGGTGTAACGAAAAATTTCAATTAGCTTAAAAGGCCCTTAAGTTTTGAGTATTTATTTATTTAAGCCCCACCAGTTACCACCGAACCTACTCTGATGAGGGTTTAACCGAATGAAAGTAAGTTTTGAGTATAGTGTGCTATTTATGCTTCAGGGGAGTAAAAAACCACGTATTATTATAAAAGCTATCCCATGTTTTGAAAATTAATTTCAACTGACATTATATTTCAATAAATGCAAAAATGCAATACTGGTAAAAAGTAGAACAAGATTGAGGAGCCATTGATATTATGCTTTTGTCCAGGTTTTAAGTAATGATAAAATGTTTAAAAAGTGGAGTTTTTTTAACTAGGTTAAAATGTTTCAATTTAATTAACGAGTTAAATCGAACTTCATTTTTTTTCTTCTTTTTTATTTTAAACTAGCGGTACCCGCACGTCTTTGCCCGTGGTATAAAATTAAAAGTTCATTTGTAAAATAATTGATATAGCAGAAAAATGCTCTATTTTAGTTTTATTCCACTATAATTCCTACAAAGTGATATAAAGATCTGATATGCACCCCACACTACTTAATTTTACGTGTAAATTTCTTAATAGATGCCTTAAGTGCTAAAATAGTGCTTGGAGTGAGCAAGATAATAATTCAAACATTTGTATCCCTAGTTTGCTACGAAACAATGCAAAAAAATGTTTTACAATGATTAATCTCCTGAATATCGTCGATTTTAACATCATTCAGTGGATTTTTCGCAAAATATCGCCAACAGCGCCAAATTGAACCTAAATCAAAAAGAAAAAAAAAAATCGCCAAATTGGCGTCAAATACTTGGCGATCAAAAGTTTGGCGATATATCGCCAAGTGGTCGCGCCAATTCATATCACTTTTGTTAACCAATTCATATCACCTAGCATTGAAAACACTGATTTAACCGATAAATGGGGTAAAACACCCCCTTGGAACATTCGAATGCAACTCCAAGGGAGATGCACAAAAATAAGCCAAAAGAGAAAATAAGAACAATTTTGTTAATAACAGAAACCAACAGAAATCTTACCAAAGTTTAAAAGAAGAAAGTTTTTTTTTTCCTAGCTTAAAAAACAAAACAATACATTTTCCGAAATGAAATACTTTAAAAAGAACGATGCAATATCGCAATTGATACGATATTTGGTTAATCTGTGCTTTAGGTACCCTTTTCTCGCTAAATGGGCGATAGGCGCGCCAAGCGTGGTAACCCTAGCTATTTTGCGTAGTTGACTTTTTGAAAATGCGCCAAGCAGGGGCCCAAAGCATCTTCTCCGGGAAAAAGACAGGGTTGCCAGAGAGTTGGAACAAAAAAATACTACGCCTCCTCTAAAAAAATTTTACAAATACTACTGTTTCCAAACGTTGCCAAAATCAATGTTGATGAATTGCGAAATCTATGAAAATGAAAAAAAAAATCCGCCAAATATTTTAATTAAGTCATTAGTATATTGGAAACAGGGTTGCCAGAAAAATACGACGCTCCTTATTTGGGCCGAAAAAATACTACCGTAGAATCAAAAAATACCACTTCTGGCAACCCTGAAAAAAGGACGAAACAAAAATAAGTATAAACACGTAACCATAGTAACAGCATGAAAAGTTGATTTCCGTTGATAAAATAATTCATTTTATCTTTCTTTTCAAACAAATTTTATTCTAGAGCTCAACCATTTTAGAATCGTTTGGCTTGCTTTACTGAAGGGAAGCCTTGAATTCCGGGATTCTAAAAACAATTGCTACAGCTCTCCTGAGAATCGTAGAAACTTCGAAAAAACTTCATTTTGTGCAGAAAATTTCAAGCTTTCGAATGACATAAGACTTGAAAATGTGTATGAAATATTTCTTCCCTATTTTATCGAATTTCCGCTAAGAACTCGAATAGAAAAAGAACGAAATGGAATTTTCGAAAAATCGCTTCGAGGTGCAAAACTACATGCTACAAACTAATTTTGTGCCAAGTGGCCACGGTTTTGGCGCTACGCGCGTGACAGACAGACAGACGGAAAGAAAGAAAGAAAGAAAGACCCACCTTCAGCTTTATTATTAGTAGAGAAAATATGGTTACACAAAGTTAAGTTGTGATTAAAAGAAGCAAAAAAAAATGAGCATTATATCAATAATTTTGTTTACCATTATATATGTATAAAATTTAAAACCTTGAGAAACGGAAAAAAAAGTGACGTCATGAAATATCGAAAGGAAGAGTTGCGAAAGCTAACTGATTCCATGCATAAAAGTGATTCTTGTGATTTAACCGTGATTTAACCCAGAAGTGGGGCAAATACCACTTGAACGGGTGCGAGACATGGAAAAATTTCTTTAACCTAACTCCCAACTCAACTTCAACCTTTAATTCTACTACCTGTTACAAGTAAAGGTACAGTGCGTCCCAAAAGTATATAGACAACCACGTTTTTGACACCACAAGCTAATTAAACGAGTAAGCGAGATGAAATTATTTATGCAAATATTTAATGGCTTCAAAAAAATTATTAAAACACTTAAGCAACTCTTACTGATCATATATTTAATTTTAAAAAATATAAACAAAAAAATGCTGTCCCAAAAGTATATAAACAATCGTTATTAAAAGCTGATTTAAGTATTGGTATTCAAAATTTGCATATTACAAGGTCATTTACTTGTGACGCACAAGTTTTCCGAGATAAAAACAAACACGTGTTTCCGTTTCTGAAGATTGGTCAAGATGCTCCGCTATGTGCAGTTTTCTAAAGCAGAAATTTTGAAAATCTATCGTTTGAAAGATCATGGCTGGAAAGTAGTGGACATTGCACGTAAATTTGGACGCAGTAGGGCTGGTATTTATCAAATCTTGTCAAAAGATAATAGTTTTGAAGCAAAATTTCGTTCTGGATGACCAAAGAAAACAACTAAGCGGCAAGACGGAGAGATTTTGAAATTAGTTTCGACCCAGAATCCGTCAACACGGTCCGTTTGTAAAGAAGTAAACTTTTTAGTGTCAAAATCAACAGTACATCGATGGCTGCAGGCAAGTGCATTTCTTGAATATCGCAAATTACGTCTTTCGTCGAGGTTAACAAGTCAGCATAATATATCAGCGCTCGTATTCAGTGGGTTCGTAGTCATATGAATTGGACAAATGAATGGTTAAGTGTTATTTTTAGTGATGAACATTACTAATACAATATTGCAAAGAGCCCCGAACCTTTTTCAGCAGGCAACAAGGAGGAGGTCCACTCATGGTGTGGGGAGCATTTTTTTCAATAGAACAACCGATATTGCTTTTTTGAAAGGTCGCCAATGCTCCGAAGACTATCAGAGAACTCTTAATGTACAGTTATTGCCATTTGGAAAGTTGCTAGGTAGGGACGAATGTTTATTCCAGCAAATCAATTGCTCCATTCACACGTCTAATTCAACAATGCAATGTTTTAGACAAAACCAAGTAACTGTTATGGAATGGCCAGCCCGAGTCCTGACCTAAACCCAATAGAAAACCTCTGGGGAATACTAGCGAGAGATGTATATGCTAATGGAAGACAGTTTACAACAGTTCAAGATCTTAGGCTGCAAATTGAACGTAGTTGGTTTTCATTAAAGCCAGAAGTTCTTCAAAATCTTGTTTTAAGTATGCCTGATCGTGTTTTTGAAGTTATTAGAAAAGACGGCTTAAAAATTTGAATGTTAAAATTAATATAATGAACTGTCTATAAATTTTTGGGACAGTAAAATTTGAGTTTTAATTATTATCACAAAATCTGTGATTGTATAATTAAATTAATAAAAAATATTATTATTGTATGGACATTTTTCATGATTCTAAGTTGTGTTGAAATCGTGGTTTCTTTTTTTTCTCTCGTAAAACTTGGAAACCTTGTTGTCTGTAAACTTTTGGGACGCACTGTAGTGCCACGCACATTGGGAATTGCGTTACACGCAATTCCCAACCAACCACGACTTCTAATTTCATTCAACTTTAGCCAGAAAACATCCGCATGCTGATCTATTTCTAGCAGGTAGTTGAATGAAAAATAAAAGTCGCGGGTGAGTTGGGAGTTGTATTGAACGAAGTTTCCCAATTGCGATACCCCCTTAACATAGCACATGTATGTTTTACGGCTGAAATTATCCAGAAAGTAGAAGTTGGGGTTGAATTGGAGGTTGCGTTGAACGGATTTTCAAATGTTCGAAAGAATTTTCTAATGTCAGGAGGGAATCACACATTGGAAAATCCATTCAACGCAACCCCCCATACAGCCGCAGCTTCTACTCTCTAGATAATTCCAGCCATAAAATTTCCATGTGCTATGTTAAAAGGGTATCGCACTTGAGAGAATTCGTTCAACGCAACTCCCACTTCAAACGCAACTTCTTATTTTCATTCAACTTTAACCAGAAAACATCCATTTGTTGTGCTATTTCTGGCAGGTGTTTGAATGAAAAATTAAAGTTGGGGAGTTGCATTGAAGGAATTTTCTCAAGTGTGATACCCGCTTAACATAGGACATGGATAATTTCGGCAGGAGTTGTTTGGAGAGTAGAAGTTACGGTTAAATTGGGGGTTGCGTTGAACTGATTTTCCAATGTGCGAAAGAATTTTCCTTCATCAAGTTTTATCACACATAATCAAAAGGTCCCGGGTTCGATCACAGCTGGTCAAAGTTCCACAGTAGTCACTAATGGTAACTGGAACAAAATAAGTATGTCCATGGTCACAAAATCATGGTCCAAATCTACCTCTGAGGGTATTGCTCGGTTCCTGGTCTGATTCGGAAAAATAGAGCGCTTTGCATTGGTCCATCAAACCGGTTGAGCTCATGAGTCGTAGGTACAGGACCTGGGATAAATAGAGTGAGTATGCATTGCAATAACAATTACTGGCGATGTATAAAGAATTTCCCCATATTTCAACCCAAAATAAATGTGCTCATTCATTGCCAAGCATCAAAATCAGAGACCAACTACAGCAATTCGACCAGAGTCAAAGTAGCTTAATTAACATTATTTTCTTTTTCACTGCAATATAAACATTATTCTGACGATACTTTTGTAATAATTTATTTATTTATAATGATAAAGAACATTTCATATTTTGTTAAAAATTACGATATGGAAAACTTAATTTCTTTAAGAACCCTACATATATCTTCATTTTAATTTCAGAACTCTTTTAGACACTATTAACAACAAAACTTAAGACCATAAGGCTTTAAAATGTTTCTGATGCTTCGTAATGGCTCTAAAATGACGAACTGAGTGTCAATGTTAAACTTTTATCATCAATTTCAAGCACTTAGGTAAGAAGAAGGACTTTGGAGAGCAAAATCAATATCTACGCCCGTCACTTTTACAACTATATCTTGAAAAATACACCATTTAACTGCGGAGTGCCATTATCTTAATCTGATGTTGCATAGCTATAAAATATGTACTGAATTTATTCTCAGACGCTGCCTAGTTTTTCTCGTTTTTATTGCCAGAAAAATAAAGATTATGATATTTTTCCGGAAAGAAAAAAAAATGTGCTTAGTTCAGGAAAAGAATTTTATTTATTTAGTACCTCCAATTCTAACAGGTACTTCATGCAAATATTCCCTTTTATGTTGTAAGTATAAGTATGTAAATTTATGTATGTTACAATAGCTATATTTTAAATCAATAATTGACCGTGAACTTAACAAACCAGCTTTTTTTTTTTTTTTTTTTTGACTGTTTATTTAGAAACGAATAAAATTTTATCATTTATTCGAATAAATATAGCTCAAAAATAATTTTAAAACATTTACATATCAAACTTTTAATTCGCTGGAATGAAAGACTAGAAGTTTTCAAGATAATTTAGAAAAACGCTTTCTGTATTACGTAAGGTCATCTTGAAGGACTTAAAATAATAGCGAATACAAAAATGTAGTATATAATTTGTCATCACTTCATAAAATGTGCAGTATGAATTTGGATAGAATGCATCTGATAAGTAATGTATTTGACTAATATTTTTGTTCATCTAGTCGTCAATTCCTGAACTCTTTAATATATAGGTGGTTCTCTCTTGCTCCTCAAGTATAGTGAATATTTAAACAAAATAAGAGTCAAGGATGCCCCATACTCTTCTTTACGAGCTCTTTCAAGACATCCGAAATATAATACATATGAATCTATCTATAAAATCGCATTTCCTTAAGTAATTATCTCAATGGTTTAAAAAACAAACACTACCGCTTTAACTATTTTTAAACAGCAATCCACACTGAGAAAATTACTACGTTAAAGTTTTGTGCTAAAGCGACATAACTTACAACCAAATAGATGTAAAAATAAACCAATGAAATTAATACATTAACGCATAAACTCGGCAACATTTTTTTATCGCTAACGCCCATTGTGGAGTCAGTTTCAAAAATAGCTTGCGGTTTTTTTTTTTTTTTTTTCTGTTTTTTTGAAAGATTTGTTGGAAAAAATCTTTAAATGATTTTACGTAAGGAAATGCATTAAGAGGTACTTGAAAAAAAATTTAAAAGCAAATAAAAATGTTTCAGTGAAGAATCCTCATTACAATACAAATGAATAATAAATCATTCTTTAAATACTTGTTTATTATTTTTCAAAAATCTAGTGTTGGTTGTAACTGAGGTTAGCATTATCCATTCTGAAATTTCAGCTTTCAATCACACGGTTAAGCATTTTCGGAGATATTTGTTAATTAATGACTTAAGTAATGATGAACACCAATGCCTCAATCGTAGCTGGCTTATAATTGTATTCTTTTGGTTTTTAGGTTATCTCAAAGGAGGAAGTTACTTTCTATTCACTCCGAAAACAACGGTTATGTTGTGAGACCGACTCAGTGATCAGCTCAATTCATGCTTCGGACCAACGAATAGACGGCCTCAAATCATTCACGGAAAAGATAGACAGAATGTAAACAAAGAATTGCGCCATTTGGCTTCGTCATTAATGTGTTTTGCCTCGGAAAAGAGCAAATTGGTGCCAATCAGAAGATGAATGCGAATCCTATTAGTTAATGTCTGTCCTTCTTAGGTTAAACCTTCCGCGCATTTACGCATGCGTCAGGTATTCTCTGATCTTACCAAAATAGGGGTGTTAGGAAATAGGAGGGGAGGAGAAGGAGATAATATGGAGTATAATAAAGAGTAAGAGTAAGATAATAAGGAGAAGAATAATAAAAGCATTTTGAGCCGTATCAAACAACGTGGAACGATGCTAATTTCAAATACATGGTTTTAGTTGAATGTGTCAAAAGGATATAGCAAATGTAAGTTTTAAAATGAAAGCTTCGAAAAGTCCCCACTCACAACCCAACTACCCTTTTTTTAACCCTCTCGGCACCCTGGACCTCATATGAGGCTCCTACTTTTGAACTCAATTTTGGAAGAAGTAAACACTTAAAATGATTTTTTTTCACTTAGGAGCCTCATATCGCTGCTTGAAATGAACAACGGCATATCTGCAAAACACGACTTTTCAGGTGAGCGTTTCAAAGTTTTTGCAGTAAAACGGCATTTTGAAGTAAAATGGTATTAAGGGTACTTACGTCGAAACAACTTACATAGACATAGATGATAGACACTCCAAGCACTTATTCAGAACTGACACAATGGCGGCTGTGTAGTTGTTTACTGGGAAAAGCGCGCCAAAATAATAACTATGCACAACGATATTAACGATTGCTGCGTGATATTTTGAAACTAGAGATATGCCGATAATACCACAAGAAAGAGTAAAAAAAAAACAGAATTTTTTGATGTAATAAAAAAAATCGATTTTTGCAGACATGCCGTTGTTCATTTCAAGCAGCGATATGTGATCTACATGAATAGGTGGAGTCACTGACGGAAAAAAAAAATCATTTTAAGAGTTTACTTCTTCCAAAATTGAGTTCAAAAGTAGGAGCCTCATATGAGGTCCAGGGTACCGAGAGGGTTAAGTGAAATTGTTCACGAGTACTAGACGCGGTTTTCAAGGACGGGCAGTAAATTTCAATTTTCTTCCAGAAGAAATCTCAAGAAGTAGCATAGCGACAAAATTTCTAGTCTAAGAGCTAGCAACGTTTTCGAGTTACAATTTTTAAACGTCTGTCTTTTTAAAGTATCTTTAGTTATGCTCTTCTAAGCAGCATGCGGAATGTCTGCACTGTAAAAAATGAATGTTGATTTTACAGTATAATACAGTCAATTTTACCGAAATAAACTGTAAAAATTGCGAATTTTACTGTAATAAAGTGTCAAATTGCTCACTTTACAGTACTAAACTGCAAAATTGCTAATTTAACACTTTATTTCCGTGCATTTTACAGTTTTAAACTGGAACCTCTGCTGCCAGTATTATACAATTGTTTTTGCAGTGTAATACAGCTAAATTTTACGGCAATAAACTGTAAAAGTTCTAACTTTACAGTAAAAAACTGTAAAATTGCTAGTTTTACAGTTTATTACTGTGCATTTTACAGTTTTGAATTGGAACCTCGGCTGCCATTATTATACTGTAAAAAAAACAGTTAATTTTTTGCAGTGTGGCGGCTGAGAGTGGTTGCGTTTATTATTGCGCATCACATTTTTGCTGTTAAAGATTTTTTAAACATTTTGCGTCAAGTAGAAACTTAAACCTGTCGAACGTATCTCATGCAATATTTCAATGGAAAGCTCTATTTCTTACCTTCACAATAGTTTTTGAATTTTTATTCTGCTAGAATTAGAAAAGAAGTTGCATGTAAAAGCTTTTTGTTTCGCTTTTTAAGCTATGTATTTTGAAGCAATGCAATTTCAGCATTTAGGTTTCAAATAAATATTGCATATACAGTAGGTTCCGGTTTGCGCTCTAAAATGTTCCTTTTCTGTGTTTGGTGTCACAGAATCTTTCATTTTAAAGGGCTAACTAACACTTCGACAAACTAAATGCACGCGTTTACTACAAACAATTGGATCATCTTCAATTGAAAATTTTCCAGCAATTGTCATAAATGACACGATTCTGAAACATGATTTAGAAAATCGAACCCTGGAGGAGTAAAAGTAACAAAATGCATTGTATTGCCTCACACGCAATTCGTCTGACATTGGTGCAATTCAAATTCCCTTCATTCACATAGCTAGAACACTAGTCCATGAAACAAAAGGTTCGAAAATTTAACTGATATTCAGTTTGCTATTCTCCAGTTATTTTACTCCAAAACCGATTGATTTTTGTCTCTGGGTAGAAAACTTTAACAATAGTTTGTAAAAGATTGTTGATAACGCGAGTAAAAACACTATTGATTAAAAGTGAAAGCTTTTTAAACATTTATTTTCATTTTTGTCAGGTTGAAAAATATACTTTTTTTCTTTTCTCAATGATCCGTCCGAATGTTAAAATGTGCTTTTATGTGAAAAAAAAGTGAGGAAATTGCATGCAACACCTGCTAAAACAAAGAAGTTATAACCACAGAAACACGAAATGGCTCATAGTTATAAAAGTGTTCCAAAGAGGTAGGACAGTACTGTCTTGAGAACTTTTCGAATGTTCTCCCCTTCAAGTAGTCTTAGTTAAAAAACATCCCATATACACAAACACATGTACTCTCTTTCACATAATTATTAGCCATGAAAAGAGCATTTATATGAAAACAGTTTTTAATAAATTGCTGCT
This sequence comes from Uloborus plumipes, assembly GCA_038373865.1. Lineage (NCBI taxonomy): Eukaryota > Metazoa > Arthropoda > Arachnida > Araneae > Uloboridae > Uloborus > Uloborus plumipes. Next base: position 2,481 of record JAXGGA010017098.1, on the reverse strand, counting down.
TTTGTGTCGTTATATTTTCTAAAATAGAGGAGAATTTTGGAGAAATTTGTTCAGATTTTTCAATGCAATTTGTCATCCTCCACTAGATCGATTGAAAAGCTCTTGATCCCCAGACCCATGACATAATGTCACGAAATGATAGATGGTGATAAAAAGATGAACTTTTCTAACGGGAGAAATATCGAAAAATCGATATTTTGTAATGCATCCTGTAAAGCAATCAGTCATCTTAGGTACCAAAAATATTTTTAACGGCATAAAGTAAGAAATAGAAGTTAATAGAATGCTTAAAACTAACATCCATACTAAAACCATATCTAACTCTAAAATCAGCTTTCCACAAGTCACTGGCGAATATTATAAAATTGCTTACATCTTGCAAGTTCATCTAAAGCTATAGTATTTCTCAGAAAAAGTATACTCATATATATAAAAATGCATAATATATATATTTATTTTCCATATACAGGGTATTCCAAGTCAACTGTCATGACCTCTAATTCCTCAAATGTTCGTCCTAGATGCATACTTCCAATTGCAAATTTGCTCAAAATGAGGTAGAGAGTCAAAATATTGAAAGTTTGAAGCGAAAAAATAATTCAGTCAAAAAATACGAAATCTAACTTTTTATAGGGACTCCGGGTCCCCAAACTTTTATTTAGGGAAAAAATCTCCATTGAAAAATAATACTAACACAAAAAAATGACATTTGTGCGATCAAAATTTGCGGAGATATTCGAGTTTTTAATGCGCAGGGCCCGTAAACAAATTGACAAAAGAAAATTTTCGCCCTGCCAGAGGAATAACGAGCTTTTAGATTAGGGACGATAATGAAATTTGTTTCGTTCATGTCAGAAAACATTCGCTTCTCATTGTATTCAAAAATAAATACAGGTGATACAAGACTACAAAACATAACAAGACAAGGTAAATTATTATACAATTTTATACAAAGATATTAAACACACGAAATATGTAGAATCTAAGAAATAATATACATTGCGATTACATTGTCCGTAAAGCAACACCATTTCTACATACTGTTCCGTAGTGTACATTGTAACTTCAAGCCTTAACGAAATGCATCTAGTTAAGTCGATTTTATTCTGCAGTGAAAGGATTACGTTATTTCAAGCAATCACTATACAGTCTTTAAATTTATATTCGCGAATTTAGCAAGACATTTTCATTCTTTATTGTTCAATTTTTTTCGTATTTTAATTCCCATGCTAAATAACTTTTACAGTTAAATATATTTTAGGAAAATAAAGAATATTTTGTTATTAAAGAACTCTGAATGGTGCGAATTTCGTGTGTATATGGCTCCCAAAATCACTTAAAATAACGCTAGTGTAAAGTGGTATACGTCATAAAGTTTCATGTTTCATTTCTCCATGGATTTTGATCGCACAAATGTATTTTTTTTTTTTTTTTTTGTGTTAGTATTATTTTTCAATGGAGATTCTTTCCCTAAATATAAGTTTGGGGGCCCGGAGCCCCTATAAAAAGTTAATTTTTTTATTTCTTAACCAATTATTTTTTTTTTCGCTTCAAACTTTCCATATCTTAACTCTCCTCCTCCTTCGAGCAATTTTGAAAATGAAAGTATACATCTAGGAAATAAAGGTCTTGAGGAAATAAAGGTCATGACAGTTAACTTGGAACACCCTGTATAAAAATTAGGGATGGACCGGATAGTGATTTTGCCGGATACCGGATATCAGATATCCGGTGGCTCATCACACGCCGGATACCGGATATTCGGCCGGATATCCTGCGGATATCCGGCATTACAATTACATTGCATGTTTGCTTATTTTTATGTAATGCAGCTTCAAAACAATAAATCAAAGTTTTTTCTCGCATCATTTCTTTAAGAACATGTTAAATACATCTAAATTAATTTTTAAAGCCTCTATTTTATTTGTACAGGAGTAGCGCTACATATGAAATGAAACACTAGCATATTGTGATTTCTTTCTAAATTATGTATTTTTATCAAAATAGACGAAACTTTAAAAGATTGAATTAAATATTTCTGTATATACTCAAAGTTTAAACTTTTAATTATTCTTAGTTTAAATTTTAAAGCTTTTCTGTTTCAATATCATTTCAATAGGTTTCTACGTAAATGATACAGTTATTAAATATTTCACCAATATTAATAAAAAAAAAAGAAACAAAGAAAGAAAAAAGGAAAAAAAACTAAGCTCAGATAAACGTTTTTTTTTTTTTTTTTTTCAAATTGATACATATTTTATTAGAATTTTATGAATTTAAACTTCATTACAAAGTAAGGGCCATGCTCCACATTGACGTAAAGCAGAAAAATAAAGCAGAAGCGTAAAATGGATTCAATAGTGTTCCTATGGAAAGTGCCCGGATTTTCGGTTTCTGCCTTCAGTTTCGGTCGCGTTTTACGCTGATGTGGAGCACGGCCCTAACACATTTTCTTATTTCTAATTTTGTAATAATATAAAG